>CABFVZ010003602.1:21645-70257 GCA_902151445.1 Timema monikensis
ATATTATATATATGAAAACAGTGATCAGAGGCGACGAGCGTACCAACATGCGCGACTAACAGAGGTTCTATTTCTATTTTATTGGTAGCTTTTTTTTTTCGAGACTTAATGAGCGGTTTAGCTTCAACCTGTTAGTTTTTTGTTACAGTGATGCGCGCGCATCTTAAAATTTCACTGTCATCATTTTTTCATAACGCGCTTACAGAAGTATAACTTCAAAAATATTGTAAATTATTGCCTCCATAATAGCTGTATTTTCTAAAATTAATCTTCTTCAGATGTGTGTCATAGAGTGTCTAATTTTTTTTTACATCCATTGCTGTTTCCAGCCTGTGGCAGATTCTTTTATTCAAGCTATATATTTTCACCTGCCAGCTGGCTAGGCCTATCATAGCTTCTCCATATGACTTGTAATCTTATGGCCCGTTCCAACGGCACGTGTTTGGACGGATTAGGCTCGTATATTATATTATCACAGGTCGTGGGACCGATAGATGTGCGTTTGTTTGGTACGGTTCGGGTGTTTCCGTGAATCGTCGGTAAATGCTTGAAACATCAGAGGCCTGTGGTTTGTCTGATGACGAGCCAGTATTGGTTCGGGCACCGTGTCCTATCTACTGACAAGGGTATAGCAAACCACGTGTCATTGGAATGGTTAGGATCGTCAATCTACGAACCACATGCTCGCGAATCTACAAACCATGAGCCGTTCACGACAACAGGTCGTAGGAACCAGGCTTAAGACAGTCACAACATCCAGTCTCTATCTGTTATTATTATTATTATTATTATTATTATTATTATTATTATTATTATTATTAGCACCGCGTCTTACTACCCATTCGGGTTATATGCACTTACGCTAATGTGTAATGGTGGGGTGATTGTGAGATGAAATGAAGGACCTACATTTTAACGTGGAATCCGAACCACGGTGGAGGCCTGGCATTCCCCACATTCACAAGATGTCTTGTCAGAGGTGAAGGAAGGGTTTGGTAATCAGATAAATCTGTGCCGGGACCGAGGATTGAACCCCAGCCACCAGCACAGAAGTCTGACACCTTACCCCTAGGCCACCAGGTCACCTTTTCCCCTATCTGTTAATTTATCAATGTGAAAGTGTAAACCCATATTTTTCATCAATAATAAATGTTCAACCATTCCGGGAATCGAACCGACGCTTAGCTAACTAGACCGATAGGCTAGTGACTGAACTAAGATTTTGGAGACAGAGTATCTGCTATATGACTAAAAATATGTTTTAGTTTTTTTTTTCAATTAAAACTAAAGTCGTGATGATGTTCATTGTGTAATATTATGAAAAAATTGTATTTATGTATTAGTCACGCGTCTTACTATCCATTCTAACTATACGGATTTAATTATTCGATGAGTTTAGGTATGATGAAGTTTGAATTTATATTTAAATTTATAGGAAATCGGCATAAGTTTGAATACCAATCTCCCAGACAACGAAAAGTACGCGATATTTACATTTGGTTTACATGCCCACCGATGAGAATGAATAAATTATGTTGAATAATTTTCAAAATGAACACAAAGAGACCGGTTATTAATTATTTATTAGTTATTAAAATAAAAGTATTTTGTTTGTTATTTACCACTAAATCAATACCACGCAATGGTTAATATTCCTGAAGCGGTGTTAGCGTTACACTCGAGAATGGCCATGTTATTGTATGTAAATACGCCAGATATAAATGCACATTAACAGATTAGATTTGAAGGGTTAGTATAAAAAGGGATAAAGTCCAATTTTAACTAGAACTGTTAGACAATCACGAGCCTTTTAGATTATGGTTAAAATTAAGTTCTTTATTTCATTTAAATTATTTAAAAATATAATTGATGGGCTCCATATGGGGTTTGGGATATAAAAGTAATTGCCCTGGATAATGTGTGAAATATCACTTTCCTCCTTTTCCTTAGTATCCTTCATATAAAAGAGGCTAAAGGGATTCAATAGATTACATTAATCATCCTCTTCTTCTAGTCCAGATCCAGTAGTTTTATCAAAAACCTACAAGTTTGCATAACTTATAGAAAGAAAACTGGAGTATTGAGGGAATTATAGCAAAACACTGGAGGCTTAAGCAAGTCCATTCATGAGAAGCTCTAATTACTCTGATAGATCAGAGATTATCTAACTTACATCAATAACAAAATAAACTCAAGAACATTACGTCATAACTACCATAAAGTTTTTACAAAAATAAGTCATATCAGATTTTTACTTTTTAATATAAATCAACACAATGCCATCACTTTTCGATGTTAAGATTTTAATAATATATATTTTATTCCAAAGGGCTAAAATTATTGTGAATACAACCAGCTTACCTTTCTAAAGAGTATCGTCTGCATATTTATGTAATTAAATTAATTATTCCATGATTTGTCCCAAACTATGATCAAATTTATGATAAAGTATGTAACCTTGGTTTATCATTTACGGTAGCAAGATTACCGTTCTTTGTTCCGCTATGATAGGGTCATAGTTTAATCCATCAAGGTAAGACTGCTACCATTCAGGGCAAACGGAGTTTATGAGTGTGTCCTAGCAATTATTTTCATTTAATGTCTTTAAATGGCGTATTTTAATTAAATGTATAACTAGTAGCGGTTTTTAGAGTAATTCAGGATCCAAGTACATTTCTTGTCCACATTTCCCACTCACATGTTTTAATAAAGAAAGAAAATAACGTGTCTGCCACATTTTAGTCCAAGAATTGGTCACAGTAGACTTTGTGGTATCGTGGAACTCGTACTACTTCTCTAAGATTGTACTCGCTCTGAAGTGGAAACTTGCTCAAGAGTTTTAAGTAAAACCACTTTTAGAAACACTTTGGAATCTATCATCAGGGATTCGTAGACGGAGGTTGTTATGAGTTTCTTGTTGTTTCTCTTACCACAGAATTAACATACTTTTGTTTTTAGCTCACACATTAAAAGATACGTTACTTTTTTTTTTATAAATCTAAACAAAAATTGATATTATTTGGTGTGTACTAAGATCCAAAAGGAAATAAGTAGTTTTTTCCAACGTTTTTTTTATTTGGTAGTAAAAATGAGCAAGACCTGTTTCGGTGGCCGCATGGTATAACACGCTAGTCTCGCAGCAGATTAGACTGCCGATGATGGGGGAGATCGAGGTTTGAATCTCAGTCGGGTGTACTGAGGGTAGTTTTTCCTAAATGGTTTTCCACTCTCCCCCATGCAAATTCAGATACATTTAATCTAAATATATCCTTTCTAATCCCTAAAACCACTAGCGTAAATATTAAATGAGCATGTGACCCAAATGGGCTGTAAGACACATTGCCCCCCTCCCCTCCAAAATGTAAGTAGAAAAATGGGTTTAGAAGTTAGCGGGGAGAAGATTAGACTAGTACGCTTTGTTTGCCCTGAAAGGTAGTAACTTTATTTGATGGGCCACCATATGGCCCTATCTTCTAAGCTGCGTCATGGAGGAATCATGCACGGTAAGCTCTGCTACCATTCAGAAAGATACATCATATGGAGAACACAATAGCTATACATATAAAGACTGAAAGACTGGACTCGCTGACTCATCACCGTATCTCACAAAACGCTTGGATTTGGAATCTTTAAATTTGTCAGGTCGTAATCATCTTATACGAAGGGTTGTTGTGAAATTCAACCCCGAAGGAGGAAAAATGGGGGTTATAAAATTGTATGATCGTCAAAAGAATGTGCTCGATGATATGGACAGTTAAAATTGAGAAAAGGGAGGTATAAAACTTTTAAAAATAGGGAAAATTCAAAATGGGGTTCCGAGAAAACACTTTTTTTGCATGTAGTAGAACATTAAAATTTGGTTGTCTAGATAACTTAATGAATCTTGAGATATTAAATTTCTAGTTGGTAAAAAAGGGTGGGGTGCTTTAAAACTTCCAAAAATAATAGAAATGACTACATAACAATGTGGTGGAAAATTAAAATTAGGCAGGTAGTCAAAGGGGCCACTCCAAACAATAATAAAAAAGTAAGGACATTTAAAACATATAAATGGAACCCCGGGAAATAGGGGAGGGGTGTATAAACAATCTATCTTTCTCCATCCTTCCAAAAAATGGAAGAGCTTCAAATGTTTATAGCCAATACTAAACAATATTTTAGATGTGGCTACAAATTGAAATTTGCACATAAAAAATACATACAAGATAACCAAATCATTTTTAAAATTTCTAAATGGGAATGTGGGATCTGAATAGGGGAATGGGGAGTAACTTAATATATCTTCAAAAATATTGAAAAATTCACTTTTGGGCTAGAGGAAATAATAAATTTTCCTAGTTGGTAAAAGGAGCTACCTACATATAACAAAAATAGATGGAAAGTTTTGTTATTAAAATATCAAATGCTGGTAAATAAAGGGGACTTTGATATTCCTAATCTTATAGATAAAAGTCTTCTCGACATTTTTTAAAATTTAAACTTGGTAAAGGCAGAAGAAAAAAGTCTAAAAAATAAACGAATGCAAAAACTAAAGATTATATTAAAGGCGATTCGTAGTATTGTGAATACATAACTAAGGATTAAAGCATAAATTTATCGGCTATCCAGAAGTGACATAGCAATTAAAATAAATAAATTCTTGCAGCATAGCTTGGGGGCCGTGAATTTATTTGGTAAGACATTATACTCAACATTCTATATGTTTCTGTAACAACTATATCATTTCATATGCTATTATTATTATTATTATTATTATTATTATTATTAGCACCGCGTCTTACTACCCGTTCGGGTTATACGCACTTACGCTAATGTGTAATGGTAGGGTGATTGTGAGATGAAATGAAGGACCTACAGTTTAACGTGGAATCCGAACCACGGTGGCGGCCTGGCATTCCACACATTCACAAGATATCTTGTCAGAGGTGAAGGAAGGGTTTGGTAATCAGATAAATCTGTGCCGGGACCGAGGATTGAACCCCGGCCGCCAGCACAGAAGTCTGACACCTTACCCCTAGACCGCCAGGTCACCTATTTCACATGCTCTTTGGTGAAATGTGGTACTCTCTTTATCCAACATGTTTCTGTAACAATGTCTATTACTTCTTTTAACTTATATTTTAATCATGCTTAAGTAAAGATTGCGTTGCCAATGTTTGGCGATATTTTATGAAATCAGTTTGTGTACTAAGTAATATTTTGTTTCAAAGATTTGAGCTATTTTAATTTAATAGTTGCCATAAGTGATTTACATAGCTAGTTCAGGATTGTACACGGAGGGATAGGGATATGGTGTAATGAGTTAGACTGGATAGAACTAGCTCAAGATAGGAATAGGGTGTAATGAGGTGGACTGAATAGAACTAGCTCAAGATAGGAATAGGGTGTAATGAGGTAGACTGGATGGAATTAGTCAAAGATAGGGATACGGTCTAATGAGGTGGACTCGATATAACTAGTCCAAGATAAGTATAGTATGTAATGATGTAGACTGGATAAAACTAGCTCAAGATAAGGATAGAGTGTAACTAGGAGGAATGGATATAGCTAGTTCAAGATAGGGACAAGGTGTAATTAGGTGGACTGGACAGAACTAGCTCATGATAGGGGTAGGGTGTAATTAGGAGGATGGTATATAACTAGCTCAAAATATGGATATGTGGCGTACTTTTGTAAATGCAGCAATAAACTTCTAAATTACTAATGCCATAGAGTAAGTAAGTATTGAAAACTAAACGCGTTAAATAGGTAACAAATGGATAAACTTCCCTTTTCAATATGTAAACACACATCGAACGCTAGGGGATATTTATCGTTAGTGTGTTTAATAGAACTGCTGAGAACTTTTCCCATAAATCTATCTAAAACTAAAACGGTATTCCCATAAAGTTTGTGTTAGCTTTATATAAGAGTAATGGTGTTTTAAGGGACTAAAAATGTTTTATTGATTCATAAATACGACTAACTAGCATTTGAAATTATTAGGAGAGTATTTTTGTTTAAGTAACCCACTTCGGTGGTTTAATGGTTTAAGTCGTCACTTTTTCAATATAATATATGGCCGGTGACATAAATATAAGATTTTTTAATCTTCATCTGGCAAATTGAGGGTGTTTTCTCCTATATATGGATTATTTAATCCATCACGAATTAAGTAGCCAATTTAAACACATTTATAGATGTGATAAAACGTTGAAAACTATCAGCTCATTGTAGATCCTTACACGCCCATATTATACTCGTATTTTTAATAACTTTTTTTAACTTGGGAGGTGAATTCCGTTCACAGTGAACAGTTACAATCTGTTTTTGATCTCCATAGTGGAAACAAGCAAGGCCAGTTGTTTACAGGAAAGAGGTTACTAAACCAATAAGATAAAAAGAAACATACTGTGAACAGAGTGAAATGTTCACAATTTAAAACTTCACTCACGTCTGGACAAAGAGAAACACTGTTCACAAGTTACACAGCTCCCGCTTTAAATGACCACCTAGAAAATTTGTGTTTACCACTGTTTCCCTCAAACAAGGTTTCATTATGTCGATATTCTTCAAGAGGTTAGTGTAAAACGTACAACGCAACTTCCTAAAAAAAAAACACAAAACAAGAGGAAAAAAGTGTAAATCTGTTGAGAATGATTTTATTTAAGATAAGATATCACTTCTTCTTTAAGTGGTGGCAGAATCACGCCTAAATTATATATATATACACACACACATACATATATACATACATACATACATATATATATATATATATATATATATATATATATATATATATACACACATACATATATAGATATACATACACATACATATACAAACACACACACACATACATATATATACAAACACACACATACATATATATACACATACATATATACACACATACATATATATACATACATTATTATTATTATTATTTGCACCACGTCTTAATATATACATACATATATATATACATACATACATACATACATACACACATACATACATACATACATACATACATACATAAATACATATATACATATATAATTAAATAATAATATATACATATATAATAATTAATATATACATATATACACATATAATTAAAATGGTTGGCCTGCATAAATACATATATACATATATATGTATTTATGCAGGCCAACCATTTTAATTTATCTCGGCCTTTCGAAGAGAGGTATTATGATCGTAAAAAAATATATCAAACTTGTGACTTTGATAAACTTGGACGTTTATGATCCCCTGAAACATAAAAACCTGTTTTGGTTTCTTCGATACCGTATTTCTATACTTCAGGCTAGGGCTGAAACAATTTTATCAATCGGGATAAAACTTGGTATTTATGGTTTTCATATGGTCCTCCCGAGGGGTTTTTAGAATTAGATATATAACCATAAAATTAAAGGTAGTTTATCGGAGGGCAGAAAGAAAGAAAAAAAAATTCTCAAAATTCTTTCTAAGGATTTTATTAAATTTAGTATCTAGATACTGTTTAGCATTACAAACACAATATAAATTTTCATTTTTCTATGATAATAACTTTGAAGGTATAACACATAAACAGAATTTTCCAATTTTGATTAGGCTATATCTCCACAACAATTTGAAATTTCGAAATAACTTATCATCGTAAAATTTTAATATTGTTAAAATTAAAGATATTTTAATCTGAAAAATATTTCTTGTAAAACCAATAGTTTATGAACTATAAGCAAGTCAAGGAAGAAGTCTGCATTAGTTTCATTGACTAGAAAAGGGAGTTCTATAGAGTTAAATGGAAGTAATTGATGGAAATACTCACGGAAATTGGCATCGCTTGAAGGGACAGATTGCTGATTGCAAACCTGTACTTGGTACAGCGAGTGAAGCTGAGGCTGAATGATGGGGAAACCAATAGCTTAGATATAGAAAGAGGAGTGAGACAGGGGTGCTGTTTGTCACCCAGTCTGTTCAACTTGTATGGAGAGTGGCTGGTCAAGGATGTCCTAGAGTGGCTTGGAAATTTCAGGATAGAAGGACATGTCATCAACATAATAAAATATGCAGATTATCTAGCATTGTTGGCCTAAAAATAAAGAAGAGAGAGAGGAAATAATGGATCGGCTGGTGGAAGTAGGGAGAAGATATGGCATTGAGATTAACATTGAGCAGTAAAAAGTATTGGTGATTTAAATAATTGAAGGAGCCACTGAAAATCAAAATTAAAAACCAGGAGTTGGGAAACATAAAGCGTTTAAAGTACCTGAAAAGTTTTCTGATATTGGATGCCTAATACAGCGGGTAAATTATGTCAAGGATTGCCATGACTAAGAAAGCTTTCAACAATAATAGCCTACTGCCTACCAGCAAGTGGAGTTTGGAACTGAAGGAGAAACTGATGAAATACTTCATTTGTAACATCGTGCTTTATGGAGCAACATTGTAACTCCTAGAAAGATAGAAAATATATATTTTGGAGCGCTTTGAAACGTGATGCTGAAGTAGACTTGAGAAGATTAGATGGACAGACAGGATGACAAATGAAGAAGTCCTAAGTAGAGTTGGTGAGAAGAGAACCATATTGGATGTGATTCTTTGATGCAAAGCAAATAGGATCGGAGACATCCATAGGAGGAACTGCCTTCTGCACGACGTCATGGAAACAAAGGTTGAGGGAAAGAGGAGCAGAGGAAGAAGGAGGATTCAAATATCAGATGACTTGAAGGAAATAATAAAACTCTGGGAGCTGATGGTGGAGGCCAAGAACAGGTCGCATTTCACTGACAAAAGGAATTGATCAGTCGTGGGATAGAACACCCAATAATAGTAATAATAATAATATAAAGCCCATATATATATATATATATATATATATATTATGGAGTATTTATAAATTGGAAATTGATTGTTATCCTCGTTGGTGGACAGAGATCCTCCACTTCTCTGTGTTTCTGTAACTGTGTATATTATTACCTATATTCTTTTTTAATGTATGGAGGGTGTTTGTAACAATGGATATTATTTTGTTTCACTAATCTTATAAGTTTTTTGTAAAGTATGTTCATATTTTAATTTAAGAGTGAAAGAAGGTATTTACGGTGTGCAGTATTATTTGATTTATTTTGTAACTTCAGGGTTGAAGAAGGTTGAATTTACAGTAAGTATATCCGCCTTCTCCTGGAGGGAAAGTGAAACAACAAAGATAAATCACCCTTATCAAACACGACCTAGATTCAAAAACCAAAATCACTATCGTAATTAGTACATGAGCGTAAAGCCTGAACGGTTTGTAAGACGCGATGTTAAAAAATAGTTAAGTGACCGTATTGGAGGTGTTTATTTTATTTGTTTTTTCACCCTTTGTCAGTGTATAATATTCTACCTCTTTAAAGATAAATTGCGCAGAACAAAGAAAGGTCGAGAAGAGCTTACCGTGTTGTGATATTATCTATTATCACTATGTAATACATTTAGCATCCCTCATCGGTACAACATTTGCGTTCCGTTTGAAAATATCTCTTACAATTTCAGACTGTCATTGTTTTAAGAGAAGTACAGTCTGATTCTTGTTCAGATTGATACGTCGTTAACAGGCTTGATTTTTTATTTAGCATCACGTCTTACTACCCATTTGGGTTAAACGCTTATGTACTAATAACTGAGAAGGTTTAGGGATTAGAAAGGTTATATTTAGAGGAAATGCTCCCACATTTTCGTAGAGAGAAAGTTGAAAACAGTTTTGGGTAAAGCTACCCTCATCACACATGACCGAGATTCGAACCTCGATCGCGCCGTCATTGGAAGTCTAGTCTACTGCAAGAGTAGCGCCTTAAAACATGTGTCTATTGAAGCGGTAATAGGCACGATTAGGTTTTGTTAGTTGCAGAAGATGGTATGAGTTTTTTTATGAGGATAAAGAAGGAGAGTATGCCAAAGAAAATGATGGAATGAAGTTGGCAGGAAAAAGACCGCAAGGGAGGCCAAGAAATAGTTGAGAGTAGGAGATAACAATAAGTGTACAAATGAGAGGAGAGTAATGGAAGCAATTAAAGGGGAAAGAATAGTGTAAGGATAGTAGAGGAATATTGAAGTATATTATTAAACTGACTTGGACATGGACTGGAAATAGTTGTTGTTGATGATGATGATGATGATGAGGAGGAGGAGGAGGAGGAGTTACAAGAAAATGGTAATAAATTTTTAGATATGTTAAATGAGATGACTGAATTGTATCCACTTGGAGTGGTCTTCTTTTCGAAATTTCTGATCAAACAACTCTATTTAAAATACTAAACTATATCCATTTTTATTATTTTAACTAGGGTTATTTATTTTAGAAGTGTTGAAATAAAGAGAGTTCCAAGTAGATGCAATTCAGTTCCCTAGTTAGATAATATCTTTTGTCAGAATATATTTCATTTAGTATCAAAGTTGTAAACATAATTTTCAAACAAACCCAATAAAAATCCATGAAGTATCTGCATGAACTTCCAGGACTAACTATCCCACTTCCCGATAACCAAGAGAGATGTAATTTGGTATGGACGCTTTAGAGCATGCCAACTTAATATAAAACAAAATCTGAAACTTGAAAAATTCATGATGGTGGATACAAAATGGCAAATATCTCGTATCAATTGAAAACTAGAGAGCTGAAATTTTGTATTAACACTCTGGAGCATTCCATATTTATTAAAAGACCTGAGACTTAATCGAGAATTTGGATCCAAGATGGTGGATGCAACATAATTTTATGTAAGTATTTATGTATGCTTTTAAACATGCCATCTTTATGATAAATATTTAAAACTTGAAAAATCAGAGATTTCAGAAATATTGTATAAAAACTCTAATTTATGGTGTGGTAAAAAATAGTAAACAAAATTTTATCATCATCAATAGCTACTAATGTAGAATAAAAATAATTGGTCCATTGTATTTTCTCCCAACTTCTCCATTAAACCATTTCATTCTAAAGATTGTTAAATACTTTCAAAAAATATTTAAATCGTGTTTGTTTAAGATAAAATAAATCACAAATAATTTAGTTAAGTTAATTTATCATGCCATTCCATAATCTTAGGTGCCACATTGTAGCGATAGCCTGTTCAAATCGTACTGGAATATTCTTCATTTTTTGGAGAGATATGTAAATATTTTGAGGTTTATCGAGAAAATATCAATGTCCAATCCTATCCTACCCAAATACTGTAAATAATTTATCTCTTTAAAATTTAACTATCAAAATCTAATTTTGTTCCCAAGACAAATAATAACTGGGTCTAGGGTGTTTATACCCCTAAGTCATTATATACTTCTTCTTTTTGACAATGCTCACAGGCCTTTGAGACCAAGCGCTGACATCACAAGTCTTCTCCATCTTTTTCTATGTTGTACCACTTCTTTTCAATCTTATTCCACCCATAATTCCTTCAGATCCTTGGTGACGTCATCTTTCTACCTGGTCCTGGGACGCCCAGGTAGTCTGGGGGCTTTGGGAATGTCTTCAAACATTACTTTCCGGCTTCTTTCTGGTCTCATCCAGGCTAAATGGCCTGGCCATCTAATTTTATTCGCTCTCATCTTCTGCACTACATCTGATTGTTTTATCATCTCATATATTTATCTACTATTCTTTCTTTTCCTCTTACTGTCCCATTTTTTCCCCTCATAATCCTCCGTTCAATGTCCTTAGTCTCTCTCTTTCTATCTTCTTTGTTCTCCTTGCTTCTGATACGCATATTCCTATCGGATATATGCCAACAATAGCATTGTACGCTCTCATCTTGTTTCTTGTAACCTAACCATTAAAAGTTATCCACAGTTTTCACTTGACAAACAACATTCTGAAAATATTCGATTACCCGCACCAGTTGTAACGCTGATAAAGGCATCATTCTCATCTAGTGTATTTTTTTCAGTGGAACGTTATCAAGACTTCTAATCTCTCACAGGTATACTGATTAATTTCTACCTTCCTAAATGGGTCTTTTCTCTTTCTAAATTCAAATATTGGTTCGTTTCCTCTAAGAATCAACTTTACTCTTACCTACTATAAAAAAATAGCATAAAATGCTGATAGTACAAACGTATGGTGAGCTTAGATGATCAAAATAAAGAGGTAACTTAAAAATAAAAATAGAAGAGAGGATGAAAAATTGAAATAAATATTAAATGTATCATATCTCACGGGGAATGAAACCCTGGCTCTTGGATATTCTAAACTCACGGTTGGTATTCATTTTAATATCCTAATTAAGATTTTTTTTTAGCACCACGTCTTACTAACTGTTCAGGCTATTCACATATGTATTAATTACACTAGTAAGTTAGGGATGAAGAAGGTTTATTTAGAGGAAGTGTACCCACATTTGCGTGGGTGTAGAGTAGAAACCCATTTTGGAATAACCACCCTCAATCACCAGACCTAGATTCGAACCCTGATCTCCCTGTTATCGGCAGTCTAGTCAAGTACGAGATACATCATGTGGCCATTGAAGCAGGTAATTATGATGTCCATCCTGCTTTGGTGGCTGCATGGTTTAAAGCAGGGATGTACAAACTTTCCTTGACTTGGGGCCGCATAGGTTCA
Organism: Timema monikensis; assembly: GCA_902151445.1. Taxonomy (NCBI): domain Eukaryota; kingdom Metazoa; phylum Arthropoda; class Insecta; order Phasmatodea; family Timematidae; genus Timema; species Timema monikensis. The sequence goes on from CABFVZ010003602.1 coordinate 34,232, forward strand.
GGAGAAATTGCCCAGGTACCCTATGAGAAATCTATAGGACCTATTGCCCTAACACAATAAAAACAAAAGCTTAATTTGTAGTGTGTTTCTACAATTTAATATAATTCACTATGATCTGGTTGTCAATAAACGGCCCGCGGGCAACGGGTTGGACATCCCTAGACCAGGGCGTCAATCTTGCACTAGACTAGTCTTACAATGAGAGGAAGACCGGCTCTCAAATCCTAATCGGGTCTACTTAGCCTGGTTTTCCCGAAATAGCTTTCCACTTTACCTCCATGAAAATTCAGGAATATTAAACCTCTCTCATTACCAACACATTATCGTAATTATTAAGTTAGAGTACAGCCCGAATTGGTAATAGGATTTGGTATTTAAAAAAATCAAATGATTCACTGGGCATATTTCAATACATGAGCCGAGACAGAATTTATGACCACAACTGTACTAGCTCTTGCAGCAGCTTCTTCACGCGAAATGGAGAACGTTTACTTTAGAATTTTCCTAACACTCCCCCCTTTGTATTTATTCGTCAGACGCGCATGTGTTGAGATATACTTCACCTCACTTTGCCGGTCTATCTGCTTATCCATCCATCCATCCATCTAGTTTTTTTTGTTCGGTTCTATTATGTTTCCTACTTTTAAGAAAAGAAAAAAAAATTGTAGGATGAAAGAGTTGGAGTACATTTCAAGTTTACAGCTCCATCAAACTCTGAGAACACGTGTTTATGACACATAACCCTTTACCTGGATTTTTTTTTTTGTTATATTATTAAAATATTTTTTTTTAAAAAGAGTAAAATTGTTATTGTTGGCTCACATTACCTATCCACAATCCGGTCCCGTGGTGTAGTGGTCAGTGCACCTGGCTACGGACCTAGGGGTCCTGGGCTCAGTTCCCGGCTGATACCTTGGGTATTATTGTCTTAAGGGGAATTATCCCAATGTTCGACAGGGGTTGGTAAATTAGGTTTAGGTTAAGTTTAAGACTCCAAATTGTGAGTACGTGTAGACAACCTCCTATGGTGTACCCTAGATAGCACTCTATGCCACCAAAGCGACAAATATTACTATAAGTAAGTATATAAGTAATATTATAATAAAATGTTAGTGATTTATAAAAGTTTTATCAAATTAATGGTGTGCCTATTTTATAAAATCCTGATTTTCACCCCTCGTTCCATCTCCTCCCCTTCCAAAGTATATTTTCCTGGTCCGTCACTTAGCAATGCTATTATTATGAGAGAAAGTGACCCACTGGCTCTATTGGAAGGATCAATGAGGGAGAAAGTGACCAAACTCCGCAATGAGGAGTATCAATGCTATTCTTATGGGAGAAAGTTACTTACCTTCTCTGTGAACACGAACAATGTGATAGAAAGTGACCAAACTCCGCAGTGAGGAGGATCATTGCTATTCTTATGGGAGAAAGTGATCCTCCTAATATAATGAGGAGGATCAATGTTAACCTTATGGGAGAAAGTGAACCAGAACTGTCATTTCATCCACTACATTTATCTCCTTTACGGCAATGAGTCCAATCCTTTTTTCAGTGAACTTTGACAGCCAATGCACTCTATCTTCCACCTCCTCCTTCATATATCAGAATCAACTCATCCAATATTTTAATCCTTCTTCTTCCTAAGCTCCTGTTTCCCTTACCTTTTCTTTGATTACGTCATACTTCTAAGGATGTGTCCAATCCATTTGGCTTTTTACAGAAGAATCGCATCCAAAATGGTTCTCTTCTCACTCACTCTTCTTAGGACTTCTGTCAAACAAACAAAGTTTAAGTCCAGAAAACTCAATTTTATATTATTCAAGAATTTAAAGTCGTGGTAACAAAAAATAATGCAACCAAGATGTGTGAGATAATTTTTTTATTTCGTTTAGCTCTAATGCCAACTCTGGATTATTAAATATCAAGCTGACCAATGACAAAACCTTTTATTTCAAACATTCATTTAGAAATGAGCATTTATATTTTTAAGTTTAGTAGTAAAAATATATATCCTTGCTTCTCACCAATTGAAATAAAAATCTTGATAAACCTCAAACAAGAAATGTTTTACTATGGGTTAAATTATACAGTTGTTTTAAATTAATAACTCGAGGTAAATAAGTAAATATTAGATTAGATCTGTTATATAAAATGTACTGTATTCCAGTGTCTAACTTTTATATAATTATATTAAAATGTAAACATTCTTTATTCAACTTTCTCTTGGTATCCCCTTGAAGTTATAAAAAATGTGGTACAGCTTTGCTTAAAAAGTAAATGCATGCTTAGCCAGGCATGTGATGGGATACTTTAATTATGTTTATAACATAACATAACAGCATGATGTGAATGTCTAAAAATACAGTCATAACAAACTAAAGGCACAAAAAGTCCAGAGTAAAATCCGTTTATATTTGACCACGTGCAGTAGATTATATATTATCCTCTTCAACTTTCGCTCTAATGAAATAAACTTGTTTGTGACGCCGTGACATAGTTTACATACTACAGTTACATACAGTTGTGTATTGTGGGTAGTATCACTTTGAATAACCAGGTGCTACATACCAACATTAATCAAAACCTAAAAATTGAAAAGAGTTTTTGAGGGACTGCACCGAGTTTCGTTTGAGGGGAAGTTAATTTATATTTTAATACTTTTAATTGAATTGAATTTTTAACGTTATCTTTAAAATGCATTGGTATATAATGATAGTTTTTAAGTTTAGTTTGGCATACTTTTGAAACTGTTATTAAAATTTCGTATTATAAAATTGTTTGTTTTTTACATTTATCTTAAAGATTCCTAATAAATGAATGGTACGGCGAAATGAACAGACTTATTTATCAGAGAGTTGAAACACTTACCTTAAACAGATAGGATACGTGAAACGAAATAATAAACATTGTTGCAAAAGCACAATGAAATAAAAGACCATCATATTCTACCAAAGAACATGAATAAAATATTATAAACTTATATAGAAAGTTTTGAGAAAATAATTAACACATACGTTGAATAAGAGAGCAATCATCTCCCCATTTCATAGACCCACATTAAAAAATATATATATATATATATATATATGTATGTGTATTTGCCGAAGATGGGGAGATCGGGGTTTGATACCATTTGGGTGTACTGAGTGTGGTTTTGCTAAATGGTTTTATACCCTCCCTTCGAGTGAATTCGGGTACACGTCCTCTAAATTAATATTTACTCAACCTCACACATTAGTGTAATTACATAGAAATATAGCTCAAATGGGTATTAAGACGTGGTGTAATATATATATTTTTATTATTTACAACCCGCCTTGGTGGCGTAGTTGGCTAACGCACTAGTCGTGTTGAGCTCGACTGCTGTGGACGGGGTGATCGAGGTTCGAATCTTGGTCGGGGGAACTGAGGTGGTTTTTCCTAAATGGCTTTCCACCCTCCACGAAAATGCGGGTTCACTTCCTCTAATTCAACCTTCCCAATTCCTAATCCTTTAGCGTAATTAGTACTTAAAGCGTATAACCCGAACAGGTAGTAAGACGCGGTGCTAAATATTAAATATATATATATGTATATATATATATATATATATTATTTATAAGTAGGAGACGGTTGGTTTTATTAATATAGATATCAATTACATATTTTTTACTATTGCTACATTTTTACAATAATAAACAAGTTTATTATTATTATTATTATTATTATTATTATTATTATTAGCACAGCGTCTTACTACCCATTCGGGTTATACGCACTTACGCTAATGTGTAATGGAAGGGTGATTGTGAGATGAAATGAAGGACCTACAGTTTAACGTGGAATCCAAACCACGGTGGTGACCTGGCATTCCCCACATTCACAAGAAGTCTTGTCAGAGATGAAGGAAGGGTTTGGTAATCAGATAAATCTTTGCCGGGACCGAGGATTGAGCCCCGGCCGCCAGCACAGAAGTCTGACACCTTACCCCTAGACCACCAGGTCACCAATATCCAAGTTCATATCTCCAAAAGTAACGGAGACATAATCAAAGTTGGAGATATCGTCTTATGTACAGTAAGGTAATCTATAAGTTATTTTTACTGATATGAGATGCACTATTTTTTATGTAGTGCTAAACACTGTTTGTATACATAATTTAGTCAAAATTGTTAGAAATGATTTTTAAAAATCATTTATTTTCTATTTGCTTTTAAGGTGGTATGAAAGGGGATGTGATAAAAGGTTATTGTTTTTGCAATTTTTATGGCAAAACTTCTTTTGGCTAAAATAAATTAAATATTGCTCCAGTATAAACATTAGTTTTATTTTCTTAATACAGTGATATCAACTGTTGTTGAATATCTGTAATGAGCATAGCAGCCTTAGATGAGAAACTGTTTAAATGAAGAGAACAAATTGTCATTAAATTATAGGATACCCTTAACAAATATTCAAAAACTGTTGAGGTCACCATGTGAAGAAAATTAAAATCTATGTTTCTACTGGATCAATGTTTTATTTATTTTGGCAAACAAAAATTTTTTTGCCATTAAAACTGCAAAAACACAGCATATTTTTCGTATCCCCTTCCATCCTACCTTAAGTAAACTACCTACCCTACCCTATCTAAACCTACATAACTACGAGAGAGAGCAGACAGACAGACAGAGGGGCAGAAAAACAGGGGACAAAAAAACAGAGGGGGAGACAAACAAAGAGACTGATAAAGGGGCAGAAAAACAAAGAGAATGACAAACAAAGGGACAAACAGGGGATATACTAACAGAGGGACAGACAAACATAGTGACAGACAAATATAAGGAAAGACAAACATAGGGACAGACATACATAGGGGTAGACAAACCAAGAGAGATACAAAGAGAGGGACAAACAAACATAAATGTGGGTATATTTCTTACAATTCCTAACTTCTTTGTAAGCCCTATTTAACTAGAGTAAGAATGTTGATATTTCAGATAGGCTGTAAGACTCTTGTGTATTGTACACATAAAAAATATGTCTATCTCTTACATTCTAAGAACAAATTATCTGTCACAAATGATGAAACATATTGAAATTTCGAAAAGTATTATTTTTATTTAGAACTACCTTTGAAAAGGGATTGAACATTAATCTAAACTCGGTCTGAAACCGTTATAATTGAGTTTCGGTTCTTTGTGTGACAAGTAGAATCTTCAGAGCTTATTGAAGAGGAGAAATTGAGATGTAAAGAGAGGAATAATAAAAAGAGTGCGATAAGGAAAGGAAATTGGAATGAAGACAAGTCTTAGAGGGGCATCTTAAAAGGACACGCAGGGGTTTCTCAAGAAATATATTTTATCTAGTGGACCGAGTGCTTACATTCCCGCTAATTTATATTACTATTTTATATTTTATGTTTTAATAAATATGTGATATAATTATTTTTAAAAGAGAATTTTACTCTCACTGTGTCTTAATTCCGGTACAAGCTATCCGCATATAAGATAACTATTATAATGGGGTGGGCATGAGGAAGGAAGCAATTTAGGGGTAATCTACCCGGGTTTTCGTGGAAGGAGAGTGAGAAACCACTTAGGAAAATCAACTCTCAGTTTACCTGACCAGGATTCGAACCACAATCTCCCCGTCATCAGCAGGCCGATCTAATACCTAAAAATATTTGGCAATTGAAGCGGATGAAAAGGCAAATAATAATGTAAGTTTTCCGATGGTATTTATTTATTTATTTACAACTCTTTTACTGTGTGATATTTGTGTCATTTAAATTTTGATGTATATATTTAAAATCTATCTTTCTTTATGAACCCTTAATATATCCAAAATCCTTTACAAAATTAAGGAAAAAATTGACTAAATTACCCAACAAGATTTATTTTTGCTAATAGTTAGCTGGAAACTATCTCCTCAGCTGTTTATCACTATTAGTCTAGAATTTTTTTATATTTAAATTTGGAAAATAAACTTTAGGGTTTAGTTTGAATAAAATCAGCTATATTTTTTATCCTAATTAATTTTTAAAAGATTGATGGTGATTTTTAAATATTTTTCTTTCAGTGCAGTGTGAACATAAAAAATATATTCTTACTAAGATTTTACTTCATAGCAAAAAATGTCTTGTCCTCTCCAAGATACTGAACATCATTAGATAAAATAAATATTATGTGTTTTTGTACAACCCCCCCCCCCCCTTTTTTTCAAAAAATGTTCAAGTATACTTAAAAACTCCTGAGATTTCTGGAATCCCATTATACCAAAGAGCATAAAACTCCTTTCACGCAAATGAGAGTACACTTCCTCTAAATATAACCTTCCTTATTTCAAAACACACAACTTCACCTTCTTTGGAGGCTGCATGGTCTAATGCGCTATTCTCATGTTGGACTAGACTGCTGATGACGGGGAGATCGGGGTTCGAATTTCATTCAGATGTGAGGGGGGGGGGGTCACAAAATGGTGTAACACTCTCCCTCCACGCAAATTAGGGCACACTTCCTTTAAATATAACCCTCATTAACCCAAAATAATTAAATTAATAAGTTCATAAGCCTATAAAACGAACGGGTAGTAAGACGTGGTGCTAAAATCGACAAAAATCTCCCCATTTCCATGAACTCAATTTAAAAAGTACAATTGCTTATAGCTTGGAAGGCATTGAAGATATAAAAATGTATTTCCGTTTAAAGTTTTATATTTTTAGGGGAAACTTAATTTGTACAATGATAAGCTATTTCGTATCTCAAATAGTTGCAGAAATATAATAAAAAATAGAAATTTACGCAAATGCAAAATACCTTCAAAGTCATTTTTATGGAAAAAAGAGAATTTAACTTTTTTTTATAATGTTAAACAGTGCAACGATAGAATTTATATCTAAATCGCTAGAGCTAATTTTGAAAATAAATTGTACTTTTCTCTTTTCACCCTTCAGAAAACGACCCTTACTTTTAGGGTTGGATATATAATTACAAAAATCCCTTATGGGAATTGTATGAAAACCCAATATACCAATTTATATCCCGAACGGTAAAATGATTTTGGCTCTAGTTCTAGTAACATACGGCATTGCAAAAAAAAAAAATCGTTTTTGAGTTAAATATTCACGAAACATCGATATCCATCCAAATCTCGAATTTAATTCTTTTGATGATCACAATATTTTCTCTATGCGAGAAAATAAAAGTGTTATAACTAATTATTAGCCTTGTATGTTTAATGTATTAAAAAAAAAAATTAACACCGTGTCCTACTAATCGTTAGCATTGTACGTTTAAGTAGGCTACTAACGAGCCTATTGGCTTAGAAGAAACTAAATAACTAATTATTTCGAACCTTCGAAATGAGGGTAAAATAGGTATTCTTTTAGAGCCCACGTCACAAATATTGGTCCTTAAAATATCAGTAAGCTTTTGAGTTACGCGTGTTGAGCTCAACTGCTGAGGACGGGGAGATCGAGGTTCGAATCTCAGTCGGGTGAACTGGGGGTAGTTTTTCCTAAATGGTTTTCCACTCACCCTCCACGCAAATGCGGGTTCACTTCCTCTAATTCGACCTTCTCAATTCCTAATCCAATAGCGTAATTAGTACTTAAAGCGTGTAACCCGAATGGGTAGTAAGACGTGGTGCTAAATATTATTATTAATATTATTTTGAGTTACGCAAAATGTATCCATAGATTGTGTTTCTACAAGACTATTATATGGGCTAGGTTTATTATAAGTCGTCACATTATTTTCGATAACTAATTTTCAATTCACAAAGGAACATAGCCCTCAGTATCATTTTACACCTGTTTCAGCTTAGTTCTGTAGGTAAGACTTCAATTAAAGATATTTTGATACTGTTAGCTTTTTTAAAATGGTGATTTTATAAACTATATAGGTTTATATATTTGTGGTATTTAACGTGCACTTTCTGAAACGACTGATTATAATCATCAGAAGACTTATAAGCTAACTTAAATCTATAAGAGTCAAATAACCCCACCACCCACCCGTTCATTCATCACTATGAAAGGATAAAAACCCACATTTAACCAATGAAAAATGTTTCAGCCATGTCATGAATCTAACCTGGGATACTAAACTAAGTAGGCAAGCACGCTATCAACTAAGCTAGCAGGTGACCTGGTGGTCTAGGGGTAAGGTGTCGGACTTCTCTGCTGGGAGTCTGGGGTTCAATCCTTGATCCCGGCATAGATTTATCTGATTACCAAACCCTTCCTTCACCTCTGACAAGACATCTTTTGAATGTGGGGAATGCCAGGCCTCCACCGTGGTTCGGATTCCACGTTAAACTGTAGGTCCTCCATTTCATCTCACAATCACACTACCATTACACATTAGCGTAAGTGTGTATAGCCCGAACGGGTAGTAAGACGTGGTGCTAATAATAAAAAGCACTGAAAGGTATTATTTCTATCATAGACCTATACTCGGGTCCTAAGCCATTTGTTTATTGAGTTATAGTTAGAACTACCATAATTATAGTTAATTTTTTCATCATTCTACGGACTCAACATAAGTCTCCTAAGATTAATCATGGTTAACCCCTTCGAACAAATAGTCATAGGAATGAATTGACTTTTTCAGAATATTTAACATTTATGTTAAAAAATAGTGTGAATACGTAATAATTAAAAGTATAGTAACGTTAAAACATATTTTAAAAATTCCAGTGATTACGAAGAGTACGACGTTAACTTAGTATGTTCGGGATTATCGGTGATGCGGAATTTGGGTTTCTATTCCCCTTTAGGTCCTACTTGGATATGTATTTTTTAAATTATCTTCTTCAACGTAGCTATGACCCACCACGTGGACTAACGTGCTACTCTCGCAGTTTACTAGATTGCTGAAGACGAGAGGGTCGGGATTCAATCCCAGTCGAGTGCATTGAGGTCAGTTTTCATAAATGGTTTTATACTCTCCTCCTACGCAAATTTGGCTACATTTCCTCTAAACTGATTTTTTATAATCCCTAACCCATTAGTGTAACTATCACATGGGCGTATAACCTGAATGGGTAGTAAGATGTGGTGCTAAAAAAATGTAGTTATGGACACATTTCGTCTAAACTTTAGCGCTTTATCTCCATAATTTGTGTAAATATTCGGATATTTATTACGAGTAGTGAAGGGTGGTAAACAAAACTATTTGATACGAGGTATAATAAACAAAAATATGTCTTCAGTTACTTGAGAACTCCAAACAAACAAATTGAAACGTTCTTGAGAATTTCGTATCGCAAATTGAATAACCGTATAAATTCATCTCAAATATCACTTCAAATTTTATTTCCTACTATAAAATTAAAAGGTTTTGGGTCCTCTGTAACCATTAAGAGACAAATCAACTACAAACTTTTGACAAACAAATTCCAAAACTTATGATGACGTAAATATCTGTAAAACTTGAACCAATATAACAGCATTAGGCCACCATTGAGTGATTTTATCTGACTTCTAGAAACTATTGGAGTGTTTATTAAAGAAAGTTCTGATGGGACTGTTTCATTTTAACTCTATTCGGGAGTTTTAGTTTTACAACAGTTGGCAAAAACATAAACAAAACTCCACTTAGCTTTAAGTGAAGCTGATATGTCTCCAAGCTCTATTCAGGGAGTCTTGATAAAGTAACTGCACAAAGTTTCTGATGGAACAAAATATATTCATTAGCTTCAGTTTAATTAAAATTACAAGCACGCTTTGGTAGAACATTCTCGCAATAGATTAGAGTGGCGATGACGCTGATGGAGGAGATTGGAGTTCGATCCCAGTTGGGTGTAATAAGGATAGTTATTTCCTAAATTTTTTACCACCCTCTATTTCACTCTCGCTCTACGCAAATGCTGCTATACTTCCTCTAAATTAAATTTTCCTCATCCTTAATCCAATAGCGTAATTAATACAGATGAGTACAACCTGAACTAGTAGTAAGACAAGATGCAAAAAAAATCTTGAATATTTCTTAGTAATAACATCGTAAGTAATTTATTATCAAAATATATTTTCTCAACGTTTATTATTTTACATACTATGGGTTTAATAAAATACTTAATATAAGTTAAAGAAAATCATAATAGCTTAGAGCATTTGTACCCAAATTTATTTGGAGAGAGGATAGGAAATACAAAGTTATAGATCCCATATGTTAAAAAATCCTTAGTGCATCCGGTAAAACTTCAAAACTTGATTTTCTCATCTTCTTTTTATAAGCACTGCGTCTTACTACCCTTTTGGGCTATACGTTTAATAGTTTTATGGATTTGGAAGGTTATATTTATAGGAAATATACCCACATTTGTGTGGAGGGAGAGTGTAAAACCACCTTCTGTATACCTGACTAAGATTCGAGCCACGATAGCCCTATCATTGGTAGTCTAGTCTAATGTTAGAGTATCACGTTAGACCATGTGACCACCGAAGCGTGTTGGATACCTTATTAATCAGAAATTTAGACCAGATGTCGTCAAATGGTAACTCGTGAGCTACCGGTAGATCACGACGGGATTTTCATCAATTCACGCAATATATATGTGTTGCGCTTTCAAGTGAATGGTCGTTGAAGAGAGTTGCTTCAAGTGTGTTCTTGATGGTTCTTGTTCGTGTTGCACTCTTGAGTGATTAAGATATTCAACTTTACTTGAGTAACATTTCTAACTGAAGGTGATGAAAAACAAATGCAGAAGTAAGTTCACAGATAAACCTCTACATCCATTCGAATGGAAGATGCAAGCCACTCACCACAAGCATTAAACAAATGGTGGATGAAGGCGAATGAAGTTCTTCTCAGTAAGGCCACACCAAGATATGTTTTTTACGTCTATTTGTCTATAATTTTGTTTTAAGAAATGAGTTATCCTGGTAATAGCTAAAGATTAAAAAGATAATTTTGGTGCGAAATTTGCTAATATTTTTTATGCTATTGCCATTAAATTTAATCCACAGATACCACACCTCTAAGTGAACAAAGATGTGAAGTCAAATCCTTTGTTCGTGTTCCAAAAATAGCCGAAACGCGACGTGGCCAATTTTTATAATAGCTCGCATACTTATCGAGTTTGGTGACACCACGTCCAGACTATTGTGAATCTACTGCCTTTAACTGTTTAGCCACAGGTGAGAGGTTAAATATACTATAAACTAGTAATTCTAAACCTTTTTTGTTCACGTCAAATTATTTTATCATGAGTTCCGTCTGCACACTAAAAGTGAATGTTGGTGACACAATGAGAGACTCGACCATGCTCATGCACAGACTTTTTTCAGCTGAACAGGAAATGCGTGTTTATTTTCTTTATTCGATCATGAGTTGAAATCTTAGGTTGGAAATGGCAAGCTCAATTTCCTTAATTACTCAATTATTTGATTGTAAGCCATTACATTCTTTGGAAATTGAAATATAACAAACTTTTCTAACATTTTCTTTCTATTTTTTTTAATATTGATTTTTCTTATCAACAGTAACATCACGTTGAGGATTTTACGGCCAACCTAGTAAATTTCGCGGCACACCCTTTGAGAACCACTGTCTAAACTTATGGTAAATAATATCGAAAGAATATCATTTTTACTTTATCGCTACCTTACAGGTAGAGAAATTACGTATTGTGATCGTCAAAAGATCGAACTCGAATCCGAAAAAGTTGTTTTTGAATTTCCGTACATCTGTTTTACTGTCAGTTTGTCTGTCTGTCCGTCTGTCTGCCTGTACCTCGGAGTAGAGGCTAAACTATTTTATCGACCGGATCTAACCTTGGTATTTTATGTTTTCATAGGGTTGCACCGAGGTGTTTTGGGGATTGTATATCTAACCCTAAAATTAATGGTAGTTTCCTTAAGGGCGGAGTAAGAAATATCAATTTTGATTAAATTCCATTTCCAAGCATTGGTAAATATTACAAACCAAATGAATACTCTCAAATTTTCATCGAAATGACTTTAAGGGCTATGGTCTGATGTGTAAATTCTATTTTTTTAATCATAACTCCGTAGCTCTTTGAGATTTGAGATTACTTATCGTTGCAGATATGTAGGCCTAGTTATAGTATAAATCTTTTATTCGAAATATATTTTTATAAAACCAATAGTTTTCAAGTTATACCCACATATATGTATTTTTTAGTTTTTTTAATACTGAAAGTAAAAACATCGGTGGCGTGGTTAGCTAACGCGCTAGATTCATGTTGAGCTAGACTACCGAGGACGGGGAGATGGAGGTTCGAATATAGGTCCGATGAACTGGGTTTGGTTTTTCCTAAATGGCTTTCCACTCTACCACCATGCAAATGTGGGTTCACTTCATCTAAATTCAACCTTCCCAATTACTAACCCATTTGCTTAATTATTTCTTAAGCGTATAACTCAAATTGGTAGTAAGACGTGATTCAAAATAAAAAAGAATAACTAAAAGTCAAGTATTGCGACCGCACAAAATTCTAAACCGAGAAGTTGATGGATGTCGACGTTTCATGACCCCCTCCCCACCCCACTAACCCCAAAGAGGGGTTATTGCAATTCAATTTGTCTGTGTGTCTGTTTAACCCTGAAATTAATAATAGTTTAATAAAGGGCGAAAAGAGAAAAATAGATTTTCTCAAAATCGGCTCTAAATATTTTGATTAAAATTCGTATCTATGCGTTGACTGAGATTATAAATAAAATGGCTATTTTTATATTCCAATGAAAATGAATTTTAGGATACGTTACAGAAGTGAATATCTCCAAATTTAAGCAACTATTTGGGATACTATATAAATTATCATAGTAAAATTGTAGTTTTATTAAAAATAAAAATATATCAATTAAAAATAAAGATTTATAAAACTTATAGTTTCTGAGAAATTGGCAAATATTTTAATACAATATTGTGAGCTTTAGTTTTACAGAGATACAACTTAAGTTTTAACTTAATAATTCTCTAATGCCATAAATTAAGTAAATATGTCTCTCAAAAATTAATGTTCTTTTTCCTTTGACCTCTTAGAGGAAATATTTGTATATCAATGATCAATTTCTATCATTTTAGGGTCAATAGTCAATATTTAAATTTATTTTTGTCTAAATTTATAAATGAGGAATTTAATAGCAATGCGATAACCATAAGATGTGCAATATATAATAAAATACCCAAAATTTTAGCTGGAAGTCGAAATTTTAATACGGAGGGTTGACACTTTTATGTCCAGAATAGATCTTTATCCTTTGTTCCAAATATATAAATGAAGACATTAACTACCTAAAAATAAAATTATTAATTTTTAAAACCGGGAGTCAAAAAATGCTTTACGTAAGTATAACGCAATTTTTGCTCCGGTTTGCTGGTGCATATTATTTCATTTTACATATATTACGATTTTTGAGTAAATATATACTTTTTAAACAACAGCGCGAGAAATATCATGCGGAGTTCTACCATTTATTTTATATTCCAAGCGTTTGAATTAAAAAATAAATAAAGAAATAAAGTAATTAAATAACTCTGTATGTGCTGTACATTCCCTTGAAAAGTAGCAGGCTTATCTTGATAGATTATAATATGGTCTTAATTTCTAGTCTGAGCAATTAAACTTTCTACCTTTCAGTATAAACGTAGACTACACACACGTATTTACTGAGAACGTGCATTAAAAAACACATAAACTATTGAAATATCTTGGTGACGAAAAATACTAATCCTAACATTATTTATAGAGGTATTTACATTCACTTTCACACTCGTATAAGACTTGCCTGGTGAAAACTGTGAGATTAGGGTTTGAATTCCGGTCGGGCCTACTGAGAGTGATTTTGCTAAATATTTTCCCCATCTCATTACACCCAAATTCGGGTATATTACCTCTAAAATGATTCCTTCCTCATACCTACTACACTAGAGTAATTTATTTTATATACCTATAATATGAACAGGTAGTAAGTTGAGGGGATTTAAAAAAACATGCACTTTCTGAACCTACTGATTATACCAGCACGCGAGTTAGATACTAATTTAAATTTAGAGCAGAAACAACATCCAGCCCCCAGGCTGTTAATTCATCACTGTAAAAAAGAATACTCTGAAAATGTATCAATGATATATTTTTCAGCCATCCTGAGAATCACAAGTTTATTAATAACCAAGAAGATATTTTATTAAATAACGAAACTTCTTGTGAAAAATAAAACCACGATATCTACGGAGTGAAATAAATACCCTTAACTTTCTTTACACTTTGAATTTAGAACAATTTTAAATTTTTTACTCCACTATTGAAGGGAATTTTAGCTGTATTTGGATAAATCTATCGACGGATTATATTCAGGGTAAAACGTATGTAAATAAAGGTATCGTTTATAATTTTTGAACGAAATAGTCAACATTAACCAAAAAAAAACATAAAAAACGCTCAACTTTAGTGACGATAAAAGGTAAAATGATATTCCTATCAAACACACAAAAATATAAATACAATCGTTTTTCATTATAGTAGATTAAATAACAATGGGTCTGATGAAATGGTAGTGTATTTTTTAAAGTGATACAAAAATTGTAAATATTAAAAATCATCTTAAATAAAGTGGATATGTTAAATTGATTCTACGTTTCCAGAAATTGAACAGAATTTCAAATCAATTAATGGATCGTTCATATTTCTCATGGAAGTTAAGGGAGGCAAACCAAGGTCTTAATAGACCCGTAATCTGAACCCAGACGTCGGTTTAATCGCCGTATTAGTGTTGTTTAGTGACGGAATGCAAAATTTACCAGATTTATTCTTATATATCCATCCGCCAAACTATATGATCTGAAAGATCATATGTTGAATTGTTACTTTAGACAGTCAAAACTTCCAGAACAAACAATTTTTTTCCTTTTAACTTTTATTTTCCTTTAGAACCACGTCTTACAAACCATTCGGATTATAAACTAATGGTTTTAAGGATGATGAAGATTATATTTAAAGGAAGTGTACTCGCATTTTCATGGAGGAAGAGGGGAAAACCATTTTGGAAAAAAACCCTTCGTAAACCGATCTACCCTTAATCGACAGACTAATCTACTATTAGAGTAGCGCATTAGACCATGCGGCCATTGAAGTGAATTTAACCGTTTTTACATCTTCTACTGGCTGTAGGTTACCTATATTCCTATAAAAGTGGACTCTATTTAGTATTTGTGTATCTATGAGTGTATTTAAGGATCTTACCAACTAAATTTTCAACTATGCTCGCATATTATTTAGATATATATTTTTTTAAAATCACTTAATCGTACAACGTTGGAATAATCTATGAATGTTGAAAAAAAATTATTTTACTATTTCATGATTTACAATACTTTTTCAGTATGTAAAAGAATAAAAACTGGTTTCAGTTTGATAGTGCAATTATTTATTTTTAGTTTCTTAGGGAGATTTGAGTTCTAGGGGGAAAAATTGAAATAAATAATTCACTTAGTTAATTAGACGTGGAAAAATGTATCCTCATCTTAGAGCTCTTCCAAACTTTAAACAACTTTCTGAAGGGGGTTTGTAGAGGTTAGGTAAATATTCGCAATGAAAATATAAATTCCATGAATATTTCCCCTAGTTAAAAATTAGTTAGTGAAGGAACTTATAATTAGATAGTATTAAGTTCAAAAGCATGAGAAGATTGTATTAGCGTTGAGAGCATTTTTAATTTTCAATCTATATTTTTATTTAATTAGTTTATTTTGTATTTCATTTGAGATAATTAAAGTGCACTTTATAAGCCAACTGATTATATCAGTACTCACCAAATATACCTTTAGTAACACCACTTATGGCCTGTTCAGTTTATATGCATATATATGATAATTAGCCTAAGGGGGTACGTATGAGGAAGGTTTAATATAGAGGAAGTGTATCTGTATTTGCATGAAAGGATAGGGGAAAACCTTTTATTCGAAGAAAAAATTCTCAGTACACCTGACTGGAATTTTAACCCTTGCCCCCTGTATTCAGCAATCCAGTTTATTTCGAACGTGATGACTTAAACCATTCGGCCATTGAACTAGGTCACATGATTTATACACTAATTTAGAACATACACAACGCCATGTCTCCAGCCGTTAATTGATCATTATAAAAGGAGAAACTCGCATTTCAGCAATGAAAACTTTTTCTTTCCTGCTAGGACTCAAACACGGAACCCTTATCTCAGTAGGCAAACACGCTACCGTACTTGGTTAGTTCCTTTATATAATCGATCTAATGAGCTGAGGTGAACAATATTTTTTTTTAATCTTATACCTAAATCAGTGGTCACTTATTCAAAGACGTCATGTCATGCTCATCGCTGATTGGATTTCTGGTGATGGGGATATCAGGGATCAAATTATGGTCAGGTGTACTGAGGGTGATTTCATTTCAAATTGTTCCCCTAATCTTATTCTTTTCAAATGCTGGTACATTTTCCCCTGTATTTTATATTTCTCATGCTAACACTATTATTGTAAATATACGAATATCTCGGCTCAAGGGAAAAATTAAATTCTCCACACACACTACACACAAACACACACACAACACACATACACACATACATACATATTTACAAACATACCTAATCCCACCGTCTCCTTACGGGGTAGGCAATAATCTGTGTATATAGCACAACAAACATCTCCATATCCATCCTTAACTAATATCAACACTTACCTATCATCGAATACTCCCTTCTCTTCAACAAAACCCATACGCCGAGTATTACATGCTCTTTTAGTCTTAACACTCTTAATGCTTTTCTTGTTCACACATTCGTCTATAACATTTAGCCACGTCTTTTATGGTTTCCCCTTGCCTTTGATCCATACCTTTTTACCTTCTTATACTTGCTTCGTCACTAAATCCACACTCATCCTCTCAACATGCCCAAACCAATGTAAGACGCTTTTTTCACTTTGACCTACCTTTTACTCTTTCTAAACTCACTCCATTAGCATCCATTAATTACTAATTCCGTCTATACAAGTTTGTTTACGTACATTTCTTATTTATCTCGTTTGAAGCATTTTAAGTGTAATGTGTTTTAATAATTTTTAAATCGCATTATTCCATGATTATTCACATCACCAATTAATCATGCAGAAAAAAAGCTATCAGTATGTATGAAAAATTAGTTTTTCCTTTGAGTTTATTTTAGTTCTAATAAAACAAGATAAACAATACAACAGAAAAATTAGTTTTTCCTTTGAGCTTATTTTAATTCTAATAAAACAAGATAAACAATATAACAGAAAAATTAGTTTTTCCTTTGAGCTTATTTTAGTTCTAATAAAACAAGATAAACAATATAACAGAAAAATTAGTTTTTCCTTTGAGCTTATTTTAAGTTCTAATAAAACAAGATAAACAATACAACAGAAAAATTAGTTTTTCCTTTGAGCTTATTTTAGTTCTAATAAAACAAAATAAACAATACAACAGAAAAATTAGTTTTTCCTTTGAGCTTATTTCAATTCTAATAAAACAAGATAAACAATATAACAGAAAAATTAGTTTTTCCTTTGAGCTTATTTTAGTTCTAATAAAACAAGATAAATAATACAACAGAAAAAAAAATCCGGCTATTTAATGTGAAGCCAATTTTTTTTAATCAAGGTTGATTTTTTAAATTTCAATTTAAAAATACAAGCATGGCTTGTAAATTAATCTATAGTTGATACTTTGTTACAACCTTTAACATATACCGCTTGCACAGACAAATAATATACTCATGCATTTAATCTCCAGGTTAAATGGTTATGTTCCTTTTTGGCTGGTTGAGTCCTTCACCACTAGGATCGCTGCGGTTAGTCCTATCATCACCCAGCAGTGACACTAGCGAAGCCCAGTGTTGAAGGACTCAATCTGGTGAAAGGAGTGCAACGATACGCCCTTGAGGTTGAGAGTCTGTTTCTTACTTGTCTGTGGCTATGGGCTATTAGGGTCTGTGACTACACTTGAAGAGGCCTCCGTTTCGCTAGTAACTATAATCCATTTGCTCCATGGAAACACAAATAAATCAACTATACTTGCTCCCTCCACTCTTTCGTGTTTAAAAAAAATTAGTTGTATAGGTACGAACTAATTTCTCAGTAAATGGCTTGCCTTTTATATTACCTGGAAGCCAGGCCTTTAGCCGTTAATTCATCATTGTGTAAAATGACAAACTAATTTTTACTCATGAAAATAATTTGTCCATGATTGAAATCGAACCCGCGAAGTCAAATCAACCAGATAGAAGTACTAATGACAGAGGCTAGATTTTGGACTAAGTTTATTGTGTGACCTCAATATACAGGGTGTATTTAGGTAGGAAGTAGCTAGGGTGGAGCTAGTAGACCTCAAAACAACACAAATAGTATATTTGAACATTTGTTCTATTTCGATGGATCCCGAGATAATATCTTCAAAGATTGTACTGTAATTGGTAATAATACGATTTGATACAAACACTGTTGCACCTCTTGTAAGTGACATATCACTGCTGGTACACAGGCAGATCTGCAGCTACACCAACAGAGGTGTATCAAGTAGGGCTTTTAACAATTCCCGCAGAAGCTTGGGAGGCCTTATCTCGGTAACCACCGCGCATAGGAAATATGTTCAAATATACTATTTATGTTGTTTTGAGGTCTACTAACCACATCCTAGTTACTTCCCACATAAATCGATACATCCTGTATATAGAAGAAAGTCTTGACTCATACAGTGACTCATCACAATATCTCCCAAATCTGTGAATCTGTATTTTTTAAATTCGTCAAGGAGGTTACTTTCAGGTCTTAAGCATTCAATAAGAGGAGATTTACCGAAATTCAATCATGATAAGGTTGAAAGGGGGGTTGGAATATTATGATCGTCAAACAAAATTGGGTAATTGAGCTTAAAAGCTGAAATTTAGTATGAAGTTAGGGGATTCCCACATAAAACCAGAAATATCCAAAAAGGTAAAATTTTAAATTGGGGCTCAAAAAAATTGGGAGGGAGTACTATAATTATTTTTTTTATAGTAAGTAGAAAATTAAACTCTAGCAGATAGATAGAAAGACAACTACATAATATGGCCAAATATATCTTGAAATACGAAATTTTTAATAGTGAGTTAGAGAAAAGGAGGATGGAGAGTTCAAAATTTTCAAAACTTTTAGATATAAATATGTTTCGAAACAATTTTAAATTCAGCAGGTAAGTAAGGCCCACTACAAATACTCATTAAAATCTGCAAATTTTACATCTTTAAATGGGACTTTGGGAAATAAAGGAAGAGTGAATAGTGATTAAAAAAACTCTTAGATGTGGAATAAAATTTAAAATTAGCCGGCAGGTAGAAGAACAAAGCCAGTTAACCAGATATATATTAAAATTTCAAATTTTTAATTTTAGTTGGAAAATTCGGGAGAGCAGAGGGTTTAAAATTTCCTAAGATAATAGAAACAAATATTTCTCAGTGTTGAAGAAAATTTAAATTCAGAAGGAAGGTGAAGAAATCACTTCAATAAACATGAGATACTGAGTATTTTTAATATCTTTAATTTGACTATGGTAACTATGTAGAAGGGTGGGGGGAGGGGGGTAAGTGGGAGGCTCTAAAAAATTGAAAAAACAAACCTATTAGATATGGTAGAATAGACAGGAATAGGGTTTAATGAGGTGGACTGAATATAGCTAGCTCAAGATAGAGATAGTATTTAATGAGGACTTTATAGAACTAGCTCAAGATAGAGATGGGTGTAATAAGATGGGCGGGATAGAACTAGCTCATTAGAGGCAGAGGGTGTAATGAGGTGGACTGTATATAACTATCTCAAGATGGGATATAATGAGATGGTGTGGCTAAAGCTAGCTCTCAAGGTAGGGATTGGTGGCGTACTTTCGTTAGTGCGGCAAAGAATTTTTGAGTTCCTAATGCCGTAGAATGTATAAGTTATTTACCTATTTATTATACTGTACCATGGGTCATCAGAAAATATTGTGTTGTGTACATTCTTAAACTAATGTTTGTTTGAAACATCCAAGAATGAAACTAACTTTTATCTATTGTGTCTACTAGAGTCGTTCGTGTGCCCGGTGACTCACTTCAAGTGCCTGAATCACTTATGTGTCCCCGTGGATGACGTGTGCAACTTTGTGGACGACTGCGGCGATGGTTCGGACGAGCATAAATGCCGTGAGTATTACTTTATATACATACCTTCTCCACCATGATGATAACCGTAATTTCAAAATTACACTTCTCCTCTCTAGCGAGTTTTTGGGTACCTAATTGTGAGGTAAGGGGGAATCCTGGGTGGTTCATTGGATAAACAAGCAGCCTCTTTTATAATACAATACCATCGTGCAATGTAAAGAGATGTTAGTAGGTACGCCATGTTCTTTTAGACCATGTTACTGCTGTATTTGTTTAGTTATGTAATGTAATTTAATGAAATTAAAACCAATATAGAGAAGGCTTACAGGAATTTTAGAGATAAACGTAAACTAAAAGTTATAGTAGAAAAACTGAACTTATACTTTTTTTGTACGCTTTCAATGAAGTAATTTGATATGTATCATGTCTTGAAAAAATCAAACAATTTAATAATTTTTACAAAAACTGCCTTAGAAATACAATTTTTAACTTTTTCAAAGGAGGTTGGTTTATACAGATTTTATTTTGGAGATTCGCTTAACAAACACAGCCTCGTATAAAGCCCATATCATGCCCGATTAAACAGTAGACTATAATAACTACACAATTAGCTATCTTCGTTTGATAGCAGAGACATTTGTACTAGTAATATCATATTTAATTTTTAAATTATTATTTATACATTTTGTTAAATTATTTAGAATCTGGTAAATTTGTTTTAATACTCTCAACTAAAAGTTTTTTATAGTAGAATATTGGAAACTGTACTACGAAATGACGCTTGGTTATAGCTGTGCAAACTACCTTAGCTAGGTGTTATCCAAGGAAAGTTAAGTAAACGATCACATGTCTGTCAAAGATAGCTTTGAGCTTTAACAACATTTGAAAAGTTACTTTAAGTAAATACACTCTGTGGTTATCCACTTCGAGAATACGTTTCGTCACTTTTGTAAGTGAAGTTAGTTTCCATCTTTTGTCGAAGTGATTAAACGTATTGATGAACTGGATGAAGAAGTGATAGTTTTTAATATTATTATTATTATTATTATTATTATTATTATTATTATTATTATTAGCACCGCGTCTTACTACCCGTTCGGGTTATACGCACTTACGCTAATGTGTAATGGTAGGGTGATTGTGAGATGAAATGGAGGACCTACAGTTTAACGTGGAATCCGAACCACGGTGGAGGCCTGGCATTCCCCACATTCACAAGATGTCTTGTCAGAGGTGAAGGAAGGGTTTGGAAATCAGATAAATCTGTGCCGGTACCGAGGATTGAACCCCGGCCGCCAGCACAAAAGTCTGACACCTTACCCCTAGACCACCAGGTCACCCATAAATAGTTTTTAATAACTGTTAGAAAAGGACATACATACCTTGAATTAATAATACATTAATTACTAACGTGAGCACTGTAAGCGTGAAAATTATTTACTTCGAATTTATGTTTGGACATTTTATATGCTCCCGAACTTAAATAAATGTTGGGGCACAATATTATCAACTTTATCAGTGTACTAGCAGTTTGATTTGTCCTTTGCACGGTTAAGCAGAACAAAAACTATATCAAATTAGAATCATCAACATCCGGCAACTCACTTTTAGATAGTTCCTTTCTGTATAATCCTGAACTAGTTATGGCAGTCACAAACCAATAGCGACCATTAATAAATTGATATAATTTAAATATTTGAGAGAAAATATTACCTTAACCACAAATTGAATACACAAACAAATTCTATTTAAAAAATCCACAATTATTACATAAGCACGATCATAAAATAATATAAGAAACAAAAACAAATAAACATTGTAATAGAAACATGTTGTAAAAAAGCAACATAATTCATCAAAGAATATAAATAGTTTATAATTATGTTACAGAAACATATTGAATAATAGGTATTGTGGTTTTCCCAAAGAACATCAAGATTCATCCAACTAAGTTGCTATATTTGTTTATTTTAATTGTTATTTCGATGCTAGATGGGCGTTAATTTATCCTTTCAATTTCAACTTTATTCTCGCAACGTTCATGGGTCATCTTTAAGAATATCTTTACTTTTTGTATTCGTATAAAAAATAAAATTTTCAATCAAAACACTAAGTTTTTTCCTAGTAGATAATTCCCGCCCCTTATTTTGAGATACAAATTTTTCCGGCTTTCATAGTTATTTTGGGGTGGTCATTTTACAATCCAGGCAAATTAAAATTTCCCTCCAGACCGAAAATAAAATTTTATAATAATGTTCGTAAGTGTTTTAAGCTACTACCCTCCACCCCCACAAATATATATAATGAGGTATGGACCTATAACACATAACTAACAAGTTTGAACAAAATGTACCAAACCATTTCAAATCTGAGGCCAAGGACAGACATAAAAACATGTAAAAATCAACTTTTTTGTATGTGTGTGAAGGGGGGTGGGGTTGAGTTTTCTCGATTACATTATTTATTCTTTCTCTTAGATAATAAAGTAAAAATTTGGTTCCACATTTTTATATATCTGTTTTAGGATGCAGTCTAAACAGTTTGATGGATTATATTCAAACTTGATATTTAGATTATAATACCTCAAGGCCAAATCGTGATTTCAATTCTCGCTCTAGAGTTAAATTAAGAAATTCTTTTAATTCCTATTTTTAAAAATTGTTTTAAACGATTTTATTTGATTTGGGCATCCGGGCAGTGCCATACATAATAAATAGCCTACCTTCCATAAACAATTTTTTTCCCAGTGAATTTGGTTTAATAGTAGATTACTAACAACTGGTTGTTTTTTTAAATTTTGAATTTTCTCAAAAATTAATCAATAAATTATGTTAAAAATCGGTATTTGGGTTGTGTCTTACCTAATAAATATGAAAGTGTCTTTTACTAAGGATAAATATTATTTTAAGAAAAGTTTACTGTTTATCTGGCTACTGTTTTACGTTATAAATAACATTGTAAACATTTTATTTAAACATTCTTTGAGAGTGGTATATTAATACATGGATAGATTTGGAATGTGATGCTGGAGACGACTTGAGAAGATCAGGTGGACAGGCAGGGGGACAGATGAAGAAGTCTTATGAGGAGTAGTTGAGAAGATGTGGATATAATTCTTTGGTGCAAAGCAAACTGGATTGGACACACCCTTAGGAGGAACAGTCTTCTGTATGACGTCATAGAAATAAAAGTTGAAAGAAAGATGATTTTGGAAGAAGAACTCAAATATTGGTTGACTTGAAGAAAAGAAAAAAATTATTGGAGTCGAAAGAGGAGGCAGAGGACAGGCGGTATTGGCGCGATTTAGGTTATCCAAACCCGTAACCTAAATCTGCTAGTTTTTTTAATACAACGTATTACAATCCATTCAAGTAATACGCTTATGTACTAATTACACTAATTATTATTATTATTATTATTATTATTATTATTATTATTATTATTATTATTAGCACCGCGTCTTATTACCCATCCGGGTTGTACGCAAATTACACTAATGATTTTATAAATTAGAAAGGTTATGTTTATAGGAAGAATATCCGCATTTGCGTGGAGGTAGAGTTGAAAACCTGTTCTAGAAAAAATCTCAATACACCTGATCGAGACTCGAACCTCAATCACCCCATCATCGGCAGTATAATCTACTGCGAGAGTAGATCTCTAGAGTCTAACTAAACCATAAGGCCACTAAATGAGGAAAATCTGCAGTTTAACTTTATTCAGGTTATCAACGACGAATATGCGCGTTATTTGTGTAAACTTTATAGCGATGTCATCTGCATGAATGACAGACTGACAGAAAGAACGTCAAGAGGAGAGATGAGAACGTGAAAAGAGGGTTTAAAGAAGAGAAGGGAAACTGTTTTGTCACTCACTCAGCTTGACAAGTGCGGTATGGCAGGTTGACTAATTGGTGTTTTCCAAGGCGTGATATTTGTGGTGGGGGGTGGGGGTGTGAATCAGGTGACTGTCAATCCTAGTGAGAGGCGCTACTCTTGAATTTATAATGTCAAAAAATATATTTACACAAAATTACCAACTTAATTTTTACCATACTATTGTCATAGTAAACGATCAGTGATATAACTAGTTAACATCCCTGAAGCATTAGGTAAACGTTAAAAGGTGTTAGTTAAATTAGTATTCCTTTTAGTTGACGTTTATCTAAAAGTCTAGTTTAAACTCTTGATTGGGTGTAATAGAGATGGTGATTATGATTTCCAATGTATTGTAGTTATTCAAGGTTCCTAAACAAATTCATGAAATTTTTTCCCAGGACATTTCAAGGACTATTCGAGGTTCTTCTACAATTCCTCCAGGACAAATGTATAAAGTAATCATAGCAAAATATACATCAATACATATTTTCTTTTATTTAATGTAGGCTTCTAACTCCCCTACACATACACTTTCCACACTTTTTATTATTTTTTAATGTATTCCACGACGCAAAGATTTATTCAAATAATTAAAACATAAAAATAAATATACTCATTTGTAAATAATCATTGGTGAAATGTGAGTTTCCCCTTTCACAGTGATGAATTAACGGCTGTAGGGCTGGGTATTGTGTCTGTTATAGATTTAATTTAGTTTATAAGCCGTGTGCTTATATAATAAATCGGTTTTTAAAAAAACACCTTAATTACCCCAAATTCTCACTGTTAATATTGTGCTTGATAATCTATGATATGTAAATTACAAAACAAAAATAAGATTTATAAAAATGACAATAATACAACATAATTTTATATTAATGTTAGTAGCTTGATAATAAATTGTAAAGGGATTTAAAGGTATTCAGATATCTTATGAATTTCCTTGGATCTCTTGGAAATTTAATCTACTAGCTATCTCCTGTTTCCTCCTCTTTATCTCCTGTCTCCTGTTTGCTAAACTTATAAAAAAAGGGGGGGGAGAACAAAAGAATGACAGTGCAACCTAACGAATTCCAGGAAAATATTGGGAAAAGGAGAAATTCCATAGCGTTTCCAGGTCCGGAAGAAAGGTTGTTTTAAAATTCCAAGCTAACCATGTTTTCCATTCATCACAAGTAGGAACCCCGTTATTGCTGATTTAACTTTTTTTTTTAACAACGTATCTTACTACTTGTCCAGGTAACAATACTCTTGTGCGTCTGTGCTACATCACTCGTATTCCAGTAGTACAAAGATTAACCAGTACTAATGTACCGTTGTCCAGGGTACACCCATGTGTACTAATCGTACATCCTTTCCGTGGAGGCTCTTTCCATGTCCCGATGAGATGAGGTGATGGTGATAGTTAGTATGATGGTGTAGAACCAGTTGAAATACTTACAATCTAACCTAAGCTTAACTAACCAAATCTTTACCACCATTTGGGTAATTCCACTTTCGAGAAAAATACCCAAGGTATCGACCAGCTTCAGTGGTCCTATAGTCTAAGGCATCATGGGGAGATTAGGGTTCGTATCCTGATTAAGTGTGCTGAGGGTGGTTTTTTTCTAAATTGTTTCCCACTCTACTTCCAAGAAAATGGGAGTAGATAGATTACTTAAAAAATATTTACTTACTTATCCCTACCCGAATATACTGGGTGGGACTGAAATAGACGATTAGTGAAAGGAAGATATTCACTATCTGAATAAAATTAAAACTACATAATACACTTTTTCACTTTTTGAAGATAATGTCACTCAGATGAACTCCACTGGACGTCAGGACAATCTCAGGGCGTTGTACATCACTTTACTTAGCATAGATGGTCTAATTGTTTCCACACAGGGCCACGTCTAGAGGGGGGGGGGTCAATTCACCTGGGCTTCACATTCCATTAGAGCCACATTCTCCCCAAAAATGATTTAATTAAATTATAATAGTTATTATTCTAAATTTTTCATCAAATAGTGTACAGATAATTAACAACAATATTTTTTCGCTTAGTGATAGGATTACATTCCAGATTGCTAAAAACACTAACTTTATGTAATTTAAGATTTACGTTATTCGATTAATGTGTTTCAGTACAGTAGAATATGGCCCCATTGTGCTACTGCCGTCGGTCCACAGAAAACTAACAGTGCTATGGTAAAAAGAGGAATTAACTTTAGTTAACTTAATTGGATTGATTGTTTGCATTTTATATGGTATAGTCATTTAACGGATTGATCATATATACTTATACTTAATACTATAAAGAGGAAAGATTTGATTTTTTGTTTTTTTGTTTGTAATGGATAAACTCAAAAACTACTGGACCGATTTTCAAATTCTTTCACCAAAATAAAGCTACATTATCAGCGAGTAACATAGGCTATATTTTATTTTGAAAATTTAATTTATTCCTCATAAAAATGTCAATAGTATATTATATAGTCCTTGGAAAAAAAAAGTTGTTGAAAAAAAGGGAGTTGGTGAAGGGGGTGGGGGTAGGGGTGAAGAAAGAGGGATGAGATGAAAATAGGAGGGAGGATAAAAAGAGGGAGGGGTCTATACAGTGATGGTAGGACTGTATTTAAAAAAAATAATTGGTTTTTATATTAACATGATGGATGATTTGAAGCTTTGTTTTACAGGATTCTTTACAATATTTTTTTTACGGGGAAGGGGGCTAGTTATTTAATAAAACGGCCCTTCAATTTCATACCACCCTGTATTAATGACCATTTGCATATAATATGAACGGGAAGTAGACGCGCTGATAACAACAACAAAAGTATATTTACTCTATACTATATTTTTCTAATCACAAAACCATCAGCGTAATTAAAAATGCAAATAATCTAGAAAGGTAGAAAAATGAAGTTGGCTTTATTTTATCGTGACCAACAATATTGTTATGTTTTTAAATTCATATATGGGGTTGGAAAAGTGTTTCTGTGAACACACCAGGAAATTAAACTCAATCAAAATCTAACATCACCTCACTACCACTACAGTCCAATTTTCATATGAAGGTTTTTTTAATTATAAAATTCAAACAAATACATTTTTTGCTAATATCATTGATATAATTTTGCCATGTGAAAATATCTATAAAAAGTGACAGCTCCAGAGAGATAATATGACTATATGTTATTATAATCATCATCATTAACCGTTTCCAACTTGTGGTAGAGTGACTACATCCTGATCTGTCTTTACACCATTCTTAGTTCTTTATCTACTTCCATTCTTCCCTTTTCACTCACACACTTGATATTGTCCGATCCTTCCATATCTCTTTTTTTGCCATCCTTGCAGTCTTTTACCTCCATACTTAATCTCCATCATTCTCTTTGATATTCTTTCCTTTTTCACCTTAACATCTCACTCTTACATCTTCTACTTTATCATATACTCCAGCATCCTCATTATATGATAATACCATCTCAACCTTGGTTCCTCTTATTTATCATGCACACTAACTTCCTTATTATATGACCATACCATCTCAACTTTTCTTACTTTACTCGCTCATTTACTCCAATAACATATATGTCCATACTATCTCTGCCTTTCTTCCTCTACTATACCATGAACTCCAACTTCCTCATTACGTGTTCATACCATCTGAGCCATGCTTCTTTTACTATCTCATGCACATCAACATTCTCATAGATGCCCATACCAACTCAGCCTTGCCTCCATTACTATCTTATGTACTCCAACATCATCATTACAAGTTAATACCATCTCACACTTGCTTCCTATTATTTCTCATGTACTCCAACATCCTCATAGATGTCCATACCATCTCAGCCTTGCTTCCTCTACTATCTTGTGTACTCTAACAAGCTCATTACATGTCCATACCATCCTAGCCTTGCTTCCTCTACTATCTCATGCACACCAACATTCTCATAGATGTCCATACCATCTCGGCCATGCTTAATTTACTATCTCTTGTACTCCAACCTCTTCATTCCTTCATTCCCATGCCCTCTACTTTCCTTGTCTCTCTTACCTTCAACGTCCATATTTATGCTGCACATGCGACTAAGGGTACAAATTACACCCTGTACAGCACTTATTTACACTTTAAAAGCACTTATCTTCTACATAGAAGGTCTCAAGTATGATGGGTACAAAAATTAAGAGTAAAATTATTAATTTATCTTTAAATATTTGCAATTAGTCACAATATGACTGCCATATTAAACTTGTCGACATGGGATTACGTGAAAACCTGAACAAAAAGTAAGACGCGTTGCTAAAAGAAAAAGTTAAAAAGTAGATCCAGTAACTTTTTCTGGCTGTCAGATAAAGCTCTTCTCATGAAATTTGGACTGTATATATCGAGACAAAGAGCTAAAAGCTTCTAATAAAACTAGGTCAGTCGTAAAAGATCGGGTGAACTTCACGCCAGCGGCCATTTGCTAAACGACCTTTTATCATGGTCGTGAGCTCTGTGTGTGTAGTGACGGACATAACTACACTTTCCCGATAAATACCCTAGTCTATGATAAAATGACACGGAAATTGAACAATTCAGCAAAAAAAAATTAATAACACATTTAAGTATGTACCTTCGGAAGTGCATGCATGAATTGAAATAGCATGTTTATTTTTCCATTTGTGTCTCGGATAGAGAGAAAAATAGTCCTTTTGTAATTTTTAAACAAAATTTTTTTGGCCAAAATAAATAAAACATTTCTCCAGTAGAAATATAAAATTTAATTTTCTTCACAAGGTGATAACAGTTGTTGAATATCTGTCCTGGAATGCAATGACAACTTTTTCTCTTCCTTTAAAAAGTTTCTCACCTAATTCCACTATGGTCATGACGGATATTCAACAACTATTGTTGATATCACTATGTGAAGAAAATTAGACTATGTTTCTACTTGAGCAATGTTTAATTTATGTTGGCAAAAAAAAAAGTTTGCTATAAATCTGGAAAAAACACCTTTTCTCGCGTTCCCTACATCTCTACTTTAATATATTTTTGTTCCATATTATATCGCTCTAGGAAAATTGGCTTTCCACGAAATTTATACCTTGGTTAGATTCCGAAGATGCACCAACTTAAATTGGATTTGGAATTTACGTGTTATTGTTTTATTAATCAGATGTTCAAATAAGGAAACTCGAATCCTAATGTTCAAAGAGCTCATATAAAGATTATAGATTTTGTCTAAATAACAATTATTATTTTTATTACACTCTCCTTTTTGAAATAAACTAATATTGCATAAAGGGAAGATGGATTATTTAAATGAACTTAGTGTTTTCAAAAGAGACGGGGGTGCTAAGAGGTCGGTGACCTTATAGATTGGGACTGTTTACTTTTATTTATCTAATGCCAGTATTGTTTATCTTTAAGATAAATATTTGAAGTGACAACTTTAAGAATTAAATGAACAATAAAATGTATATTTACCATTTTTACTTTCTCATCTAAAGAGAAATTATTTAAATAGTGAAACAATTTCGACCTTTACGTTTCATGTGGCCCCAAAACATAAAATAACGGATTTTACGATCATGTCTGTCTGTCTCTGTCACTAGTCAAAGATTTGAAACTGTTTGTTTGATTTTGTTCAAATTAGATCTTTAGAATTTATATGGCTCTACTTCAGAAGTATGTTTTTATTTTTACCCTGACTTAATGATGCATTATTTGTTAAAAATTATAATTTAGTTGAAAAATGTTTAAAAATAATCTATAGGGAATGTTTTAACTTCCGAATAACAATGTATTCCTGGTTTTGGGCTGAAAATTATTTAAAGGGCAGCTTAATGACGAGTTATTCTAGAAAATTCAAACATTTTATTTAATATGGCTATAACGATTTTGTTTCAAATGTATTTTTGAGGAGTGTTTGACATGAAAAATAAGACTGTATGTACTAGTTGATTGTTTGGGGAAATCGTTTTTTTTTTATTTGAATTTTTTTTAAAGCCTCAACAATTTTGATCTGAATTTGTATTAGGTAACCATTTTTAATTATCTATAGTAATGTATGTTTATTTTTATAAAATAAATTAATTTAAGACTAATTTACCCATAACAATAATTTAAAACAAATTTTAAATTTTTAGAATTGTACTGGGATACTGAGCTCTAAACAGATATCTGGGAGTAGTTTTTCACGGTAAATATAAATAATTTTCTATTTCATCAAATAAAATATAATTTTGAGGTGTATTACAAAAAAACAACTTATTTTTGAACATTTTAAGTTTAAAAAAAATGTATCAATTTAGTATAAAGATTTATGTATTCCTTGTGAGTATGATGCAATATGATGCTGTGAATTTTCGATTTACTTGGAAATGGTTTCATTTAAATTATTATTATTATTAAATTTACTGTTTATTTACAACTAAATAAAAATTATATTTGTATACCCTAACTCATATAATGTGCCATGTCCCCACAACACTAGCCGTGACGTCCATCCACTTCTTACACCTGGTTGTTTTTCTTACACTACTCAGCTGGTTGATGAGATAGAATAGTGGTATAAAGCTTACCTTGTTCCTTTAAAATTAAGGAGTACAACAGATATGATGAGTACTTTTAGCATGTACAGACGACAAACAAACAATAATGACAACAAATATTATAATGAATTATTATATATTCTTATCGTTTTTATACTACCCAGAAAAAAGAAAAACTCCACAAAAATTCGAACTCACAATAAACTTTAAAGCAGGGGTAGCCAACCCAGTGGCCGTCAGTTCTTTTGAATGCGCCCACCAAGATATTCAAATTGAAATTTAGTCCCCTTTAAAAATAAGAAAAAGACAAAATTATATTGACGTATTTTCCAAATATCTTAAGAATTACAAGAAACGGTTGGTTTGAAAGAAAATTATGTGGTAGACACATAGAAAAGTTGGGCGATGTATTCACTCAAAGATCTGCATAATTTAGATAAATTGATCTAATCATATATTTATTTGAAAATCTATTTAATATCGGGGATACTACTATCATTGCCCAATGTATTAATAAAATATATGAAATTAATTTTGAAATTTGTTTGAAATCGGAGATTTAGGAATGACATAACAATTACTTATATTATCTCAGAAGGATTGACATACAGGACAAATTTCTGAAAACTAGCAGACCGTACGAAATTTCCTTTTAGGATTATCTTTGTGATGAAGACTAAATCATATTTTGAATCATCTTATTTGTGAGAATTAAAATTCTTCATAATGAAAATTGTGAAAACAAAATATAGATCTCGCCTTTAAGATGCTAATCTAAACGACTGTTTGAGAACTACAGTGTCAAATTATGATCCGCACTTTAAAATTATAATCAGTGAAATTCATTTACAACCATTATATTAAACATCACATATTAACTACCTTTTTTCTGAATGTTTTATTAAATAATATATTATTTGTAAGATAATGTGACTTGCATGGCAATAATTTTCGAGGGGGTGATGTCAAAGCTGATATTTTATCGAATACAAATCAAAGTTTCAAATTCTTACCACCATAGTAGATACTAAAAGTGACAGTCGCAGATCTCATGACTTGATGTATGAATACATGGAAGTGGATCTAGTAGCTTTTGCTATCTGTCAATTCAACATCCTTAGGCTGGTTTCACACCAACAAGTCCTGAGTCGAGTTACCCTGAGTCACCCCGAGTCTAGCCGAGTTACCCCGAGTCTAGCCGAGTCACCCCGAGTCTAGCCGAGTCTAACCGAGTCAAAAGTCCCGAGTCAAGAGTATTATTTCATCGTGCTTTACAAGGCTAACAGCATGGACACTGAATACCTCACTGTTCTCGTTCAAGAGAATCCTGCGATTTATAACCCATCCCATCCCAAATATCGGGATAGAAATACAGTTTCTGCTATTTGGAAATAAATGTGAAAAACTACCAAAGGTGCATCGTTTCACATCAAGTGGGTAAATCCGCATTAATCGGCGTCTTTTTGGCGTCTACGCTGGCGCCTTCATACAATTGTATTTATAGAAACTGCTAGGACTGCATCCATCTTGTACGAGCTCTTCGATCAAACTAGTTGACTCAATGACTCTACTCACTAGTGTGAAAGGCCTTGACTCTAGAGTCAGATTGGACTCGACTCCATGAGACTCGACTCGACTGGACTGGAGTGTAACCAGCCTTACTATTAAAAATGGACGGTTCATCCAATCACACTGTCAGTCACATGTCTCTGCCCTCTGTTTATAGTGCACCGGAAGTGCTGGAACCCTGAGTTCCGGTGTGACAATGGAGAATGTATCCGGCCCGGATTCGTCTGTGATGGGGTCCCGGACTGTAAAGATGGCTCAGACGAAACGGACTGCGCTCCAGGTAAAGTAATACCACCCTTAAAAAACCAACTACAAAATATAAATTGTTAATAACATCAAAACTATAAGAAAATGTATTATTCTAGGGTGAGGTTTTTTTTTTGCACCACGTCTTACTACCCGTTTGGGTTATACGCTTATGTACTAATTACGATAGTGGTTTTAAGGAATAGGAAGGTTATATTTACTGGAGGTGTCCAATTTTTTACGTGAAGGAAGTGTGAAAAATGATTTTCTAATGCTTTGGCCTTTAATCTCAGTTTTATAGACTGGAGCTGCTATTTCTTTATTCAAGTAGCTATTCATTTGTCCTCACAAGGTTTGAGTTTACCCCGTTCTAAACACATTGCTTCATAGATACATTTTTGGTAGCGTGGGAGATTGAACCCAAGACCTTTGGATCTGTAGCGAGGAGTTCTGACGACTATATTAGTTTTTTACCCATCGGGGCAAACACCCCGGAATATTATAGCTGTGATTTCTTTAAATGGAAAATTCCCAAAAGAACACTTGTACAACGAGTAAAGATATGAGCATTGTCTAACACTATAACTGTTTTTACAATTTTCTATTGAAAGATTACTGTTGTGATGACTTTATTAAATGATAGATTTAATATCAATCGTTTTTATTAAATCTGTTTTATTTATTTCTTCTTTGGTTATTATATTTAGAGAAAATTATATACACGGTTTTGATAGTAATATTGGTCTTATTATATAAGTTTAAATATTTGTTTAGTCGATGATATTCTTTATTATTATATCTAATTTAATTCGAATATTATTAGGATGGGGTGGTTTAGATTGGTTTAATATTGTTTAGTAATTATTATCAGAATGTAAAATATTATAATACAGGAGTATTAACTGTTTATCAAATCGTATTCTATTGGTGAGAATTTCATGAATACTGTATTTTTTTAAGATGAAGTTAGATTTTTTATTTAAATCTCGTGGACAGTTTCTATGCAATAGTTATTATTTGGTTAATAGTAGTAGAACAACTTATTATAAATATTTACAAATGGTTGTTACATTTTCTTCTTAATTATTTTTATTTATATGTATCTTAATTTAATAACCCTTATTTTCGCATTTATGAAATTATTAAATGAACACCAGTTTTGATTTTCTTGAGCTTGAATATGTGGTAATGCCAGGCCTCCACCGTGGTTTGGATCCAACGTTAAGATGTAGTTCCTCCATTTCATATCACAATCACCCTACCATTATACATTAGCGTAAGTGCGTATAGCCCGAACGGGTAGTAAGACGCGGTGCTAATAATAATAATGATAATAATAATAATAATAGTTATATAATATTATAAAAATAACTATTATCACTATACTAGTTATTATTACTATAATAATACTATAATAATTATTAGTATTATACTAATAATAATAATAGTTATAATATTATAATAATAACTATTACTACTATACTGGTTATTATTACTATTATTACTATAATTATTGTTATTATTATAAGATTTAGAGGACAGCACTCAGTAAATCCTCCCAATGTTCATGTCCATGTGTGTACCTGTGTCCTCAGAACAGTTCGTGCGTTGCGGGGATGGTTCACTGCTTCACAGATATTACTGGTGCGACAACTGGCCCGACTGCCCAGACAACCACGCCGACGAGCTTTACTGTGAGTACCATTACCTTTCTTCAATCCTCCTTCCGGTGGCTGAGTGGTCACAAGAGGCCGACTACAGAGCTTGGGGTGCCTTCAGGAAACGCCAACGTTTTAATCGCTCTCCTGGAACTGACAGGAATAGCACGGACTGACATAAAACTATATGATCGTACCTTTGCCAACTACGGCCCGCGGGCCGCATGTGGTCCTCAATATTTAACCATTTATCTACTGACGTCGTCTACTAACAAATATCAGTTAGAAGAAAAATGATCCATAAAAAATGGAGAAATCCGATAACAAGTCTTAAGAAAATAAAAATAAAGTAATAATAATAATAATAATAATAATAATAATAATAATAATAATAATAATAATAGTAATAATAAAGGAGTGAAAAGGTTAACAAAAATCTCAGAATATTTTTTTTCATCCAATATATCTCCAGTAAAAACATAGAGTTTAATTTGCTTTACTTATTGGCTCTAACAGTTTTCTAATATTCTGTTAAGGGTGTCCTGGAATTTAATGACATCTAGTGCCACTACGCTCATTTCAGATATTCAACCAGTGTTGATATTACCGCGCGAAGAAAATTAAAATATATGTTCCTACTAGATTTTTTTTTTCTTTTAACCAAAAAAATTACTATAAAAACTGCAAAAACACTGACTTAAGTCACATTCCCTTCACTCATACCTTAATTATATCCCGAATCATTTACCATCTCTTTACCAGTCCTTTTAGACCACAAAAGCCACAAAGACGGGATTTTAACGCTCATCATAAAACGCAGTGTTCTTTACATCGAGCGCTACAGATTCGTCAAATTAGGTGGAAGGAGTTCATTGATGAACGTTTGATCACCAAGAAATACGTCGAAATTATATTCCAAACCACGCCACCATTTATGTGAAAGAAGAACCAGTTATTGATAATAATTTCCATTAAAACTTGTCTCAGGATATTTCTTGTATTTGAAGCAATAATTATAATAAATGTATCGAATTATTTAAATTTTGAAATTACACCTGGAAAGGGTAGTGGAACCCGAGATCTTTGGCTTATTACGTCAATTCTCTGACAATTAAGCACAGAGACTGCATTAAAATATGTGATTAAAACCCGTGGAACGAGACAACTCCTGGATAGCTCAGTGGTTAAAGCATTGACGTACTCTGCTTAATGTCCAGGATTCAATTCCCATATCTAAGAGTCATTATTAAACTTAAAACATATGATATTTAGATGCGGCTATAAACGTAATTAGCAAATATATTGTAATCCATGATAAATATATAATTTTGTATATATTATACTATCTTTGTTGTCTACCAGTGGTGGGTATTTGAACCAAAATTATTCAGTAGATCACTTGGATAAAATTTTGGTAAAAATGTATCTGCCCATCTCCAAAACTTTAAAACTTAAGTGAAAGTTGTCTTTATAAATATATAACCCATATTTATATATATAGAAGGGTTGAAAAAACTCAAAACATAAGACATAAGTTGAAGGTTGACCAAAACAACCGGGGATGGTGGTCAGTACACTTCCACAAGGTCTCCGTGGGACAACTTAGGGCCATTCCCTGGGGAAACCAAGGGTACACCTAAAGTTGAGTTTTTGACATCCTCCTGCAACGCTGGCAGTGACACTTTATGGATGGG
Organism: Timema monikensis; assembly: GCA_902151445.1. Taxonomy (NCBI): domain Eukaryota; kingdom Metazoa; phylum Arthropoda; class Insecta; order Phasmatodea; family Timematidae; genus Timema; species Timema monikensis. The sequence continues at coordinate 69,906 of CABFVZ010003602.1, forward strand.
TCAAATCTTCCCGCCAAGGGCTAGTAAAGGACGGTGGGGGTTTTCCCGAGATACGCACTGATAACGGGATCGCCGACTAGTAGGGGTTGATGGTCCCAACATTATGGCTGTGTTTGTACCCCTGGCTCCACTCGGAAGATAAGGCCGTGGTGGGTTTTGGGGGGCCCTGGGATGGTGTGACTATTTTCCCCATCACGAATACAAGATGTTCTGCCTATTATGACACATGGTGGTTTGCCGACCTCAAGACTCTGGTAAGCAAGCAGGATATATAGCAGTTACGATGTCCCAGTCTGAAGCAGGGCTTCATAATGCTTCTCCCTTTCTCTCTCTCTCTCTCTCTCTCTCACAC
>CABFVZ010003603.1:0-14210 GCA_902151445.1 Timema monikensis
ATGTATGTATGTATGTATGTATGTATGTATGTATGCATGTATGTATGTATGTATGTATGTATGTATGTATGTATGTATGTATGTATGCCCTATATTCACCATATACAGAGTGTTCAGAAACTTAACGCCCAGACTGCACATATAGCTTGTTTAAACCAGAAGTAATACAATATCCCCATACACTTACATCCGGAAAACTATGCTAATGCCATTAAATTGTGTTCAAAGTTTCAGCGTACAGCGCCGGAAGGGTAAAGCTGTCAAGCATGCGTGTACAACAGGTTGCATAGGAGTTAGGCACACGGCACTGCGCATGTAACGTTGGCAAGCACTTTCGATGATGCAGAACCATTAATGATGACCTTCAGAACGTATTCACATTTCTAGATGGACTTGGATGTTGTTTACTATTACTTGTCGTATCAGGTGACCTGGCAGTCTAGGGGTAAGGTGTCATACCTCTCTGCTGGGGTCCGGGGTTCAATCCTCGGTCCCGGCACAGATTTATCTGAATGCCAAACCCTTCCTTCACCTGACAAGAAGTATATTAATCACAACTTGTGAATGTGGGGAATGCCAGGCCTCCACCGTGGTTCGGATTCCACGTTTAACTGTAGGTCCTCCATTTCATCTCACAATCACCCTAACATTACACATTAGCGTAAGTGCGTGTAACCCGAACGGATAGTAAGTAATACGCGCTGATAATAATAATAATAATAATAATAATAACTGTCGTATGTTTTGCAGCCGTGCTCCAAGATGTCAAAGTGTGCAGTGCCACGCGCCTAGCTTCTATGCAACCTGTTGTACACGCATGCTTGAATAGCTATGCTCTCCCGGCGTTGTACGCAGAAACTTTGAACACAATCGAATGGTACTATCATAGTTTCCCAACTGTCCTACTGATACCAGCTTAGAGTTAAGTCCTACAACTACCATGGAGCTAAGTGTTATTGCTACCAGTTTGAGACTATGTTCAACGCCTGCACCTCCTGTGAGGCTGTGACGTGGTGCTACACTGCCATCCTCTGGGATCGAGGATTGTGGGTGCCCGTCACAGTTGCCGTGCCACACCCAAGTATTTGGGTGCCCTCATGGGTCAATCACCCGTCCCTCAGTTTCTAACAGCTCTAATTAATAATATCGATCTGTGCAGCAGGGAGCGCTGCTAGTTGTAATACATCACCCTGCCTTATTTAGTTCTAGCACCTGTCACTGAGCTATGTACCACCAACACTTTGTGTGTGTGCCAACGTAACAATGTAGCTCCAATAAAAAACAAAACTATCATTTGTGATGCAGGAAGGGAGGTTAATTTAATTAAATACGCTCACGATATATCACAAATGGGAGAGTAGAGTTGTCCTGATTGTATTATCATAACATACCAATTATTTTACTCAATTTTAATGCCTTGTTTTTACTTTATCATATAGCTAAAGTATTATAATCGTGAATATTTTCAGCTCTGAGATTATAATATAACTGACGTCTTATGTGCTTCCCGAACTCAAAAGAGTGAATCTTAAATTCACGCTTCTATACTTAGGGCTAAAGCCGAAACGTTTTGATGGATTTCATTAAAACTTGATATTTAAATGGTATATGGGCATACATCAAAACCAAATTATGAATATGACCCTAGAGTTAAAATTAAAAGTAGTTTACTGGTGATTTAATTTTAATAAACACTGTTCCCATTTAAAAGAGATTAAATAAGAAAGAATATACAATTTTGTGGTACCATTTATTTTAACTTGTGAATTAAATGAACGGACATTTCAATAGTAATACCACTATACTTACTCTCTTTTTTTTACTCTCCTCCGTGGTTTTAGTGGTCGACCCCGATTCTAGATGACTCTGGTTAAATTCCAGGGGGTGCTCACTTAGTTATTTACTAATTGTTTACTGGATCCCTCCTGCTAATCCTTAAGTAGTTATGTATGAGCTAGGGCTGGGTGTTTATTGCTCGACGTAGATTATTTTATTAGGTTAAGTCGTATTCTGATAAGTTATACAAGTTTAGAAAAATACGCCCCAATTTCAAAACCTTGTTAAGCTTTGTGAGATTACACTTTATTTTATTTTCATTTCTCCCTGTATTTTCTCTAACCAAATACTGTCCAGTTGAAATACCCCTCACCAGTCTAACGATCGTTACAGGCGACCGGACAGAACGAAAAGTTGGTAGTTTTATGGGGATGTTACAACGTTCACCTTCTAACAAGAACGACCAAACAATTCTACGAAACAGCAATTATTTCACCGTCTTAAGAACCGGGACAGGTAGAGGGGAGAACTGTACGACTTGTACAGGAAACCAAAACATCCCAACTCAGAAGTCGTACATTGGAAACTTTGGACGTTAACAGAAGTGAACAAAAGGGAAGTGGGCGAGTGATAAATAACATAGTTTTGAGTCAAAACGATTATTTTTAAAGTTTTAGGTTTACGTTAGTATAGTTTTACACATATTTTGTTTGATATTTTGGTGTGCTGATTTTCCAACGTGTCTTATTACTTGTATAAGCTATATTTGCATTTACACTAATGTAGATAAGAATAAGGGATAATTTATGAAGGAATATAGCCACTTTAGTTTGAGGAAGTGAAAAGAGAAAAACAATTCTCACAACACCCGGATGGGGTTAAAACCCCAACCTCTCAGTCACTGACACCACTTACCAGATGAGCCTGACATTTAGTCCACATGAACACAGATGTGAGTCACAAATACTCATTTGTATCTTCAAGTAGTTTTTTAATGTGTGTTTTTGGAAACTGTCTAAAGCTTGGGCTACTTCGGTTCTTAATTGAAACAAATATTTATGAAAATCTACTGTGAATGATTACAGCAAGTACAAATTAAATCTGTCATCCTATGTGAAGGTGATTCTGAAATTATATTATTTTAAATAATGTATTATTAATATTATTAGTATATTCTGAAATATTAAAGTTGTATGCTGTAGTCTGCAGTAAGTATACGTGTATAGTAAAAATATTAATTTTGTTTTCCAAAATTGCAAAAATCGCTAAATAAATTTACACTTCAATGTGGGTGCACCTTCCATTGATAATTGTTACGGTTTCCCACATTTAATAATGTTAGTAAGATAGGGATGATGGAATTAGAATTTAAATGAAATGTGCCAGAATTTGCCTGAAATTTGAGTAAAATAGATTTAGGAAAATAAACCTGGTACGCTCGGCAAAGATTATAATCCTGATCTCCCTGTGACTCACAAACCAGGTCATACGAGTGGGACACCTTATTCCATGTGCCCACCGATGCCGTTAATACAGTCGAACTTTAACGACACGGACCTCATTAATACAGATTTCGCTTAATGTGGACTATGGATATGAAGAGGGGGTTGTGGATTCTTGTGTGAGTGGAGTTTCTTGGTACAAGGAGACAGATGAAGGCTATGAAGATAATAGGGAACCGAAAATAAATCTTGGTGATGCAAAATATTTATTTACACAATTAATTGCGTTTAAATAAAAAAGAGTTTTACTTTTATTTATCAAATAAAGTCTGTTTCTTTGTTTTCTACCTCTGAATCTACTAAATTATTAGTTTGGATGAATGTTTTATCTTCTGTTAGATATCCTAGAACAGTGCTACCTTGCTCTATGTATTGTTTAGATTTGAAGCAAGAGACTATAGGCTCATATAAATTACTTGTGGAATGCACGAGAACATTTCGTTTCCGAAAGTGTGTCTAATTCGTAGGAATAATCATACATTCAGTCAATTTTAAAACATTATTCATAATCATATTCAGAAAATTTAAAAATGATACCTGGACATGGAAATCGAACCCAGGACCTTTGGCTTAGTACGCCAATACTCTAACCACTGAGCTATCCAGGAATTGTCCTGTGCCCAGGGTCATTCTCCACTCATATTTTAAGGCAGAGTATATGATGGACGTGTGGAAATCGTCGGCTACAAATGTGTGATTTATTAAGATCACAGGCTATCAGATAACGCAGCCACCCTCGACTAAGTTCGATTCCCGTGTCCAGGTGTCATTTTTAAATTTTCAGAATATGATATCTAGATGCGAGTAAGTCCTCACTAAAACAAATATAGTAGTTTGGCTATTTTACTATATAATACATAATATTATCACGTGTAGTTGAAACAAAGAATACCAACTTTAAATCCAATACATGATATGTTGTTGGATTTCTCACGGTGTGGTTTCTAACTTCTTCTCCAAGATAATACTGGTTTATTTCCCTAAAAGCTTCCTAAATACACCTTCATATTTCTGGTCTCAGATAGTGTGTGACTCGGCTAGTCACCCAGCCAGAAATGTACACAGATCTTAGGATAAATTATCTCACAAAAATTTCGAAAAAACTCACTTAACTATTTCTCAAAACGAATGCAAATAAGATGGTATTGAGCGGAATACTTTTCCATCTTTTTAGTATTTCCATTGGCATAAACTAGTTTTGAACCAAGGAAATGAGAATAGACTGAATTATAAAATCACTATCTTGGTTGGTTTAGTTTAACAATTATATTAAATAACATTTTAAACAAAAAATAATATTACTTGAATTTATTTAGAGGAGGTCCGAATTTCGACTAGGGTCTAAAGTCCAACTAGCAGGGTTTGACGTACTGCGAGGTGTTACAGCCATGCGTGAAAAATAGTAAACAGCACTCCATTATTTTGTTTTCTGTAAACCGCAGTTCTGCTCGCTCAACCGTGACAGTGCACTAATCAAAACTTCAGCTTCGGCGATTTAAAACTTTTTCAGGTATGTGTTCTTAATTTTTTTACTCGTAGTGTTTTAGTATTAGCTGTAAGGCCGTTAAAACATCATGTTAGGTACGTTGTAGGCTTTTAAATTCTCTTTTAGTTTAATCAATTGCTTCTTGTTCTATTCTGACTACCACTAGTGGTCTAAAATTCGACTAGTTGAATTTTGGACCAAAGCCCCCAAGGAAGCTAATACTTACAGTTTTTTTGTAAGAATGCCTAGAAATAAGCCTAAATATGTTCCTAAAAATAAACTATGTCAATGGGGTGAAGAAGACATGGCAAAATCAATCCGTTCCGTTAGAGAAATAAGATGAGCACCCCAAAAGCATCTAAAACTTTCAACCTACCTCGTGGTACATTGCGCGATATTATCAAAAAGGTTGACGTATCACCTTTTAAATTAGTGACAGCTAAGATAGGAAGGAGGCCAATACTAGGAGATGAACTCGAAAAACAATTAGTTGATTATTTACTTCATATGGAAGCAAAGTTTTATGGGTTTAACCTGGGGGACCTTCGACGTATGGCATTCCAACTTGCGACTAAAAACGGCGTTAATCACCCTTTCAAGCAAGATAAAGCAGGCCACGCTTGGGTTGATCTCTTCCTAGAGCATCACAAAGATACGCTGTCTCTGCGTAAACCACGTGGGACTTCTTTTTCTCGTGCCTTAGGCTTCAATAAAGAAAATGTCGGTGCTTTTTTCCAATTATTAGAATAGGCCTACTTTAAACACAAGTATCCAGCTGATTGAATATACAATATGGATGAAACTGGCCTGACCATTGTACAGAGTAAAATTCCGCAAGTTATTGGAAGGAAAGGTAAACGTCAAATTGCTGCCCTCACATCTGCAGAGTGAGGAGCGACGGTCACAGTGATAGCATGCAGGAGTGCCTCTGGGAATTATGTTCCACCTTTCATTATATTTCCCAGAAAGAACATGACTGACCAACTAATGAGAGGGGCTCCCCCAGGCTCGGTTGGAGTTGCACACCCATCAGGTTAGGTTCAAACCAATATTTTTACCGAATGGTTCTAGCATTTCGTGGAAAAAATAAACCCAGCTGAGGACTCTCCACTTCTACAAATCTTATATGGACACTACAACCATGTTCGTAATGTTTATGTGATTGATGGCACGAAGAAATCATGTGACAGTTGTGTCATTGCCACCACACTGCTCACACAAGCTTCAGCCTCTAGACCAAACCTTCATGGGACCCCTGACGACACACTACAGTGAAGAAATAAGACAGAGGCTTCTTCATTCAGACAAGCCGTTTTTTTCCATATGATATAAAGGAGCTCTTTGGAAAAGCATATTTTAAAGTGCAGACAGGTGAGATCACCATGAACGGTTTCAGCAAAACAGGCATTTCCCATTTTCCCAATGAATAAACACCTTTTCACAATTTTCTGATTTTCTGACTTCGGCACAGGAATCATCGAAATCCTGCAGTCCTCAGGCGACGCCACATGAAAATAATTTATTGAAATCTCTCTCCGAGAGCCAACTTCCTGCGTCTAATCCACGCGAGACGTTGCTTGCTGATCATCCTGTAAGTCCTGCCAAGGATCCTCAACCCAGCACTTCAAGGGGTCTGAAACATGTTAGTCCGTATGAGATCATCCCTGTGCCATCAAAAAAACGAAAAGTGAGCAACAGAGGCCGCAAGGCTGTAGGAGCTTGTGTGATCACTGAAACCCCTCTACATAGAAGCCCTTGTTAGATCATTAAAATATTCTGCTGACAAACAAAAAAATGTCATCACAAATTAAATTTTGGGGGAATACTTCGTAAACCAAGAGAAGAAGAAAAAATCTAAAGGGAAGCCAAAAAAGACGCTCGATGAAGGCCGTTCTTCGGAAGATTCTGATGGTGCCGAAAATATTGTCGACGACAGTATGAGTGATTTGGAGTTTCCTGTGGGTGAAAAAATCCAGCTGATGAAGATGCGGTCTGTATTTTTTTTTGCCAAGGACTGTTTTCCAATGACCACAAAGGCGAATTGTGGGTAATGTGTGTTATGTGACACCTTTGGCCACAAAACGCATGTCTGGCGCCAACAAAGACATTTATATGTATGATTTTTATAAATAAGCAATGAATTATTGACTTTTTCCATTAAAAATAGAAGTAATATGCAAGTAAGCTTACCTTAAAACATTGTTTATATATTATTATGTAATAATGCAGTGAAATACCATTATTTTATTATTTTTCTTTTATTTCCTGACATCTTGAAGCCGGTAGTCAAAATTTATACCACAGTTTCAAAATCATGAATTGTGACAACTTTTACAAAAAAAGTTTTGTTTTTATAACATTCAAGTACACAGGCTCGATGTTTAGTCCCTCCAGCTCTACATGTATAATCCCTCCAGCTCTACATGTATATTGTTGCGACAACCTTTATGCTAATAGTTCAGTAGCTACAAGTACACAGGCTCGATGTATGATCCCTCCAGCTCTATATGTATAATCCCTCCAGCTCTATATGTATAATCCCTCCAGCTCTACATGTATAATCCCTCCAGCTCTACTTGTATAATCCCTCCAGCTCTACATGTATAATCCCTCCAGCTCTACATGTATATTGTTGCGACAACCTTTATGCTAATAGTTCAGTAGCTACAAGTAAAGAAGAAAGTGGTAGTCGAAATTTGGACCTTCTTCCGTATTATTGTCATCAGCACAGTTGTTGATTTTTACTGCTGCTATAAAATTGTAGTAGCTTATTTTTGTTTAGTTTTTATAATTATAGTAATTTTTATATTAATGAAATAATTTCTAAACGTGGAGTTGCTCAAACATGTACAGAGACGTGCAGCGGGAAACCAGCTATTTGTCAGACTCTAAGAGAAAAAAACTCTTTTTGCCAAGTACTAAATTTGATTAAATATTTTTTGTAAATTTATAAGTTAGGTCAATCACCTCTCTAGTATAGTAGTCAGAGATCCTGCCTACAGATCTAGAGGTCCAGGTTCGATCCTCACCGCTTCCAAAATTCTTCTGTGAAACTGTGGTGCTGGAACGGGGTCAAACTAAACCACATGATGAGGAGCTACTTGAATAAATACGTAGCAGCTCCAGTTTAGGAAACTGAGATTAGTGGTTGGAGGGCTCATTGTGTTGACAACACGACACCCTCTATCTTCAAAGGTTGGCACTATCATCGCTAACAGCGGCGGCCACTAGGTGTGTATAGTTCACTGACGGGCTCACTCCACGGAGATTTTTATATGTTAAGTCATGAATAAATATAAAATAATACTAACAATATCAATGTGATCCCCCCAAAGAAAGTTTGTTTTCTAAACGTTTCTTCTTGCTAGAATCTCACTGTACATAATTATATACTCTCATTGAGTTGATTTCTGACTAATTCTAGTAGCTAGGGGGGTGACCACAAACCTCAAAGGACCCTTGTTATATCGGAGTTGTGCTGACTTATATTGTGTACTCTCTTATAGATGTGTCCATCTCACTGGTAGTAATACCCTCCCCCATCTATACACCTCCCTCCCCTCGCTAAATAACATAATCCTGCCACACAAATAAGTTTACTCACATTATAAAGAAAACTTGAAACACAATTGACTTTATTTTAACTAAGGGACTGGCTGTCAAATGCAATTATTTGTTAAGGAGCACTGAGGAGAATTGCAGACGTTTAGAAATACCAATTTATTGAAGAAATGGTTTGATAGTCTTTAATATTGTTATCACCAAAATAAGAATGAAAGTTCTGGTCAGTTAAATAGTTTAAATTTTAATTATAAAGTGTTTTTTAAATGTGGGATATCTTAGATAAAACGGTAAAAAACAATCTCACAAATTGTGACGCTATCAAAACATCACTATTTGATAAAGGAAGGCTAGATACCATACTGCGTGGCCACCAATGCAGGTCTATAATAGCTATTTTATGCTATGTATTTAAAATTATTAATTTATACTTGAATTAATTTAAAAACTGGTATTTCCCCGTTGTAAATTAAAATTCCCACACTCAAGTAATTAAAGTTAAAACAAAAATATAGGATATTTTTAAATAGTTATAATGGTTTCTGTTATTTAAAATTACCTAGCAAATACTAAATTTAAATTATTGTATTTTGTGTGAATACATGTATGCAGGCCGGATAGTAATATAAAGTTATTGCAGACATACGGGCCGGTCAGCTATGTCTCGCGGGCCGTTTGTTTGTGAATCCTTCCTTATCATTCGACCTTGAAAGGGGGTTATGTCTTTTAATAAAAGTTAAATCAGTTTGAAAGTTTAATTAATCATATTGTATGGATAAAATAATGGTTTATTGAAGCAATTACTCAACATATTATATACGAGTACCCTACCTTCCATTTATCTTAGCAGTTAGCAAGCTTTCTTTTATGAATTACTAGCAATCCAGCACGGCTTTGTCCGTGACTCACTGTGATATAAGAATTATACAAGCACCCGCTTCCCCCTCCCCCTCCCCCCATGTTGCCCGTATCTCTGAAACGTAATTCTAAAACAGAAAATATTTTCTTCAAAAATTTGTTTAAAATAGCCTAATTAAAAGATAATTGAAAATTATCCTGCTTTGAGGTGCAATTGAACCCCCTTCCGTCAACCTATGTTAAAAATTTCATATCTTTGCGAACCGTAGTTTTGGCTGGTCATCGCACACAAACAAACACACATAAATACTTCCCTTTATTATTATAGACTATGAGGTAACATTGTGGCTTATAAAATACTGCTGTAGGTTAGTCTAGTCCATTAAAGTATTGATGTCACCTTTCAGTGTAAACCGATTATAGACTACAAACATATTATTTTGATACGTGGGATACAAAATAGATAGGTATTCAAAATACTTTCCTATTTATTATTTAACATATTTTGTTATTAAATTAATGGTATTTAAATAGGAACTAATCAGTATGAAAATACACATACAATTTTAACGTTATTTTAACATCACAAATTAAGATTATATACTTATTGGTTTTACCGGTCGATCTTTAAATATTTTGCTGGCCATCTATATTGCATACAAGATATAACGGAAATCTCACTGCAAACTCTGCATGAATACATTAACAAAATGTGATGCCAATATGGAGTCATGGCATGATTATCCAATTTTTCATAGAGCATAACTCAATAAAGGGTACGATGACTTAAGGAATCTCAAATCCCCCACAATTATGTTCACACACATATCCTAGAAACATTTATTGAGCAATTTCCTTATGTGTAACACAAAGAAGGTATTGTACATATAATGTTAGGAAAGGCATTGAAGAAAATAAGGATAATATAGCCTCATTAACTGAGGCAATACAAAAAGCACAATCTATTTTGCACAAAGCCACCTCCTTAAAGCTATAATCCACAATCACTTGCTGTGGACTGCAAAGGAGAATATTTAATGTTTAGGGAAACCGACGCAGAAAATATGAAGCGTATTACACCAATAATCGCATCTCGTTGAGTGATCTTGGGAGGGTTGAGTACTTGTGAATTTAAACTGAATTTGATCACAATTAAATGTAATAAATTATCTGTGTTTTGAAATATTTCTATGAATTTAGACTCTTGTCTCAAAAGTTATATTTGTAGCATGTTCCATTTTGAAATGTTAGAATAATGTAAGGATTTATAAATAATTTTAATGTTGAATAGTTGTGATTATTTAAAAAAAAAAAGCTGTTTGGCTCAATCTTAAGAATTTTGGCTTTTAAATAGTAGGATTTGATAGGAGGTATGTTTCAATAAAACATTTAATTTGTTAAACTGTGTAAAATATCAAATATGTACCGGTTTATAACTAAACACGTTTCATAAGATTATAGAACTATAGTTGATAGGTTAAAAATAAATACAATATTCATCTAATGGGACATTATGACTGTATGAACTCAAAAACTTACATAAGTGGCCAATTTAATATTTACTACTTTTTTCATCTTAAATTGTGATTATTTCACTCCATAGTGCCATTGAGCCTTTAGTTGAAAATAGTTTTTAAAATGTCTAGAAATGTGCTTACACCATTGAAGCGTATAAGACTATGATTTGTGCTCATCTTTACGTAAATAGACACTTTTTACTTTCTCTCGACACCTTGAAGTGAAAAGTACTTTGCTCGTAAAACAGTCCAAATTTTAATAACTGTCAACCCCCCGAAACCGAAAAGGTGTTTTTTCCATGCCGTCTGCCTGTGTGTCTATATTTATGCCTAGAGCCGACACCATTTTACTGGTCAGGCTAAAACCTAGTAGGTATGGTTTTTATAAGGTTCCCCAGAGGAAATTTTGGAGTTAGATATCTTACCCTATTATTGAGGGTAGTTTTATTATTATTAGCACTGCGTCTTACTACCCATTCGGGTTATACTCACTTACGCTAATGTGTAATGGTAGGGTGATTGTGAGATGAAATGAAGGACCTACAGTTTAACGTGGAATCCGAACCACGGTAGCGGCCTGGTATTCCCCACATTCACAAGATGTCTTGTCAGAGGTGAAGGAAGGGTTTGGTTATCAGATAAATCTGTGCCGGGACCGAGGATTGAGGGTAGTTAAATAAAGATAAAAAAATAGTGAAAACAAGCTATCTCGAAATCCACTGTAACGATTTTTATTAAATTTCGTATCTGGGAATTGTTTATCATGATAAACAAATGGCTGTTCTAATCATCCCATGAACATAATTTTAAGGGTAATTTACATAAGCAGATATTGACAATTTAATAATATATTTGCAAGTATTTGAGACACAAAATAACTCAATATTGTAAGGTTGTAACAAAATTAATATTTAAAAAAAACAACTTTACTTGAAATATGTTTTTATAAAACCAATAGGGGGTTGTTCATAAATTATGTAAGGATTTTTTTCATAATTTTGACTACCCTCACTCCCTAAATTTCCCTACTTAAGGAATCTTAAGATTTCTCGCTACCCCCTCTCTCTTTACAGATCTTACGTAATTTTCTTACGAATTTGTAAACACTATTATTTTAGACTAAAGGATTGGTGATGTGAAATTATAGAATACTTATCGCAGTTAGATTAGGTTTAACACATCATAAATAAATGACATTTTATAGTTATATATGTTTTGTCTTACCATAAACTTCGATGTTCACCCCTAACCCAAAAAAATTCTTACGTAATTCTTGAAAGGTTCCTTGCTTCCGAGCTATTGGTAATTTTTTTTTTAATTTAGGTCTCAGAAAACGGAAGTTTATTACTATGCTTTTTGATGAAAATATGTGAAATCTGTAAAATATTAATAACGAACAATATTTTTCTTTCATTTATGTCTCTTGGTGGAATGTGATGCTCATTTTTTCCATCATGTTTCTGCAGAAATGTATATTATCTGGTTTCACAAATATTACGAGTTTTAAGTAAATGTTCCGTTTTTAGACAAAGGAGTGAGAAAGTCTGTTTGGTGCACCATACCATTTATTTATTGAGGCTAGTTTTTAGCCTTAATAATATGGACACAAGTTAATATTATACAACTTATAAACTTGTTTGTAGTTTCGTCTTTATTGAAACATTATTTATCACTTAGTGGATACCAAAACTGATATCATAGAAGAATCATCTATTGAAAACATATAACTAAAGTTAATTTTGACCAAATAGTCCATTTCAACTGCTATTTAAAAATAATATATCTAAATATTAGAAGTATAAAGCACAAATATAAGGATTTATTATGTTTTCTCTCTTATGTTAAACTAAATATTGATATAATAATATTAACACAAGTGTGGATATAAGAGGATGAGACATTATTGCTTTCAATTCCAGACTACAGGGCCAATTTTTCCCGTAGAGACAATAAATTATGTGGGGGAGTTTGTGGTTTTGTTAGAAGAGCTTAATGGTTTCAAACATGGACATTTGATATTTTTATTAAAAGTTCCTTTTTGGCTCTAGACCAGAGATAGGACCGAATTTTGTGAAATTCCCCAACCTGTAAGAGATGAAAAAGGGGGTTCAAAAGGTTCCAAATCTCAATGATTGGGCATTTTTTGGACTAGTGGACATAGAGCCTTGAAATTTAAAATGAATGTTTTTGTATAGAAATGGGTGAGAAATTTGTAGGGTTTATAAAATTTAATCATCTAAAGGGGTGTAAAGGGGAAAAAAGGGGCAGTAAATTCTATGTCCTCCAATCAAAATGAAAGCTGATATATGGGGCGTTATCGGGTCGCAGAATACGAATATGAAATTAATATAAGTACGTTACTATGGGTCCTGGAGTGCCTTGGTAAGAAATGTGTTCAAGACTACCAAAACTAATATAAATAAATAATTTCCAGGGTGATAGAAGATTGACATTTTTCAGACAACCAATGGGATCACTCCAAATAATTATAAAAGTATGAACATTTTTGTTTAATAAGGGGGACCCTGGGACATAGGGAAGGGGATATTAACAGAATAAAAACCTTTTCTGTGTGCTAGCAAACAACAAATTTGACAAGCATTTAAGAGGACCACTCCAAAAAAAAAAAAGGCTTAAAAATGGAAATTTCTAAATTATAGTTAGAAAAATGAGCTTAGATATTTCAAACTTATAGGAACAACTAATTTCCAGTGTGGCAAAAAATTTAAATGTATAAGTAAAGTAAAGGGACATGTCAAATTACTATAAGTCTGTACATTTATAATTTTAAATGGGACCCCGGGAAATAGTGTAACGGGGGAGGGGAGGGGCGGTAAGTGGTTATAAAAATACAAACAACTTTATCTGTGATAGAATATTTAAATTTGGCGATTAGGTAGAATGACCTTTCAAAATAACCAAATAAATGTTAATATTTGAAATTTATAAGTGAGAGTTGAAGAAATGATAGAAGAAGGGGTCGGGCTGATCATTTATAAAAAATAGTACATTCAACTACTTCTCTGTGTGATAGAGAGCTTAGATTCGTTAGATTATTCTAAATAAACAAAACCATGTGAAAGTTTTAAATTTTAAATTTAAACTATGAGAAATGGGGGAGTGGGAAGCTACAGCTAAAAATAACTTTTGAGATGAGGTTAAAATTAAAATTTGAAAGATAGGTAGAAATGAAACTCCAGATATCCAAATGAATGTTATAATTTAAAAATTCCCAAAATGGGTTGTAAAAGTGGGTTGATTGGTTAAAAACTTACAAAAATATTAGAAACAACTTCTTCTCAGTGTGGTATAAAACTAAAATTCTGCATAGGCAAGATACCACTACAAATAACTATAAAAGTCCAAAAATGTGAAAGTTTATAATGAGGGTCCAGGAAAAAAAAAGTATTGTAGAAAGTTTCAATTTTGCAAGATGGTAGAAGTACTGCTTTAGATAACCAAATAAGTCTTAAATTTGAGATTTTGAAGTGGGAGTTATATAAATGGGGG
>CABFVZ010003603.1:14240-66740 GCA_902151445.1 Timema monikensis
GGGGGGGGTTGAAAACCAGTGGGTAAACTACTTTTATGTGTGATATAAAACTTGAATTCGTCAAGCAGAGATAGGGACCACCCAAATTAGCTATAAAGTTTGAACATTTTAAATTTCAAAATGAGACTACAGGAAATAGGGAGGGAGAGGGTGGGGGGGAGTTTAGGGGTGTTTTCTACATGTAGGAGGTAGAAAATTTAAATTTGTCAGGGATGTATAGGGATAACTTCAAATAACCACAAATACATTTTAAATATTAGTTATTTCTAAGGAGTCTGATGAAATAGGGGACCTAAAATTTTTAAAACTAAAAGACTAAACAACTTCTCAAAGTGTTAGATGATTGACATAAGTTAGTTGGGTTTAAAGACCAACTCAAAAAGTATCAAGGCCTGAATTATTACATTTCAAAATGAAAGCTCAAAAATAGGGAGGGATGGTCGCCTCAAAATATTTACAATGCTATATAAATGCAATTTTTGTAGATATAAAAGTTGAAATGTCGCCATGCAATTTAATAATAAAACAGATTGGATTAGCTAGAAATGTTAATTAATTAAAAAGTTTCTCGTATAAGGCTGCTATGCTCATGACAGATATTCAACAAATTGTTGATATCACCAAGTGAAGGAAATTAAACTATATATTTCTACTGGAGCTATATTTATTTATTTTGGCCAAAAAATATTTTGATAAAAAAACTGCAAAAACAATGGCATTTTCTCGCGTTTCCTACACTCTTGAACAAATAGCATTTCAAAATTGAAGCCCAGGAAACGGTAGCGCTTCAAATGTATACAACCAAAATAGAACTTTTTTTACGATGTGGTTAGGTTAACATTTGGTAACCACGTAAAATATCGTATAAGATAACCAAATAAGTCTTAAAATTTCAAATTGGAATTGTGGAAGCTAAGGAGGTTGAGAGAAACAGAGGGATTTGGAAATGAGAGTAAATTGCCATCTTTCAAAAGAAAATATACTTTTATGCATGAAAGAAAATTTAAATTTGCCAATTTGATAAAAGGACCATCCCACATAACCATAAAAGTTCGAAAGTTTGTAATTTGAAAATTTACTGCTGGAAAATGGGAGGAGCTTCTAAAATTTCCTAAGCTATAAAAACTCGATATGTTCCAAATGCGGGTACACTTTATACTAATTAAACCTCCCTCATCTCTAACACAATAGCATAATTAGTAGTACATAAGCGTTTAACTTGAACGAATATTAAGGCACGGTGCTAACAAAAATAACAAAATATAAAATGATATTGATGTTGACGGCAAAAAAAAATCTACTTTCTAAAAGAATCTTTTTATAAAAATAGGACTGTAGTAAGACATTTGGAACACTAAATTTGTAAAGGCAAAGTAAAAAAGTCTAAAATACTAAAAGTAAATCAACACACAAACTAAAGCCTATCTTAAAGTGAATACATTAGATTTACAAATACATAGCTATTATCGCATATCTTGGAGCGACATAACAATTAAAATAAACCAATTCAGGCAACATAACTTGGTGACCATGATTCTCTTTGGATAATGATTATGCTTCATACTTAATATGTTTCTGTAAAAGAGTATATTATTTAATTTATGCTCGTTGGTGAAATGTGATGCTCTTTTTTCAAGCATGTTTCTATGATCGTGCCTAGGTAAAGTTTGCGTTGTCATTTGAGTGCAACGGCCACCCTGCGATTGCGCTCGTTTGTACATTCAGATTGTAGACTAGGTAATAATTTATATATAGTATTTTTTTTTTATTAATTGCCATAACTGGTTTGTGATTGCCATGGTTAGCTTAGGATTGTACACGAAGGAACTTTCAAGATTATGACAGCTGGATGTTCACCAATAAATCAAGAATGCTAGAGAGAAATACATCAAAGCTTGATTTAGTACATTACGAAATCAAAGTGACCAGACTATTATGAAATATATCAATGTTCAAATTTGTTTGACATATATTTGAATTAAAGTTCTGTTAAATTTTTTTAAATATTATTATTGAATTATTTTTTTATGATAGTGATTATAATTTTAGTTTCAAACCTATCCAAACTACATAATCAGAGACTTTTTTCTTTACTTTAGTAGATAATTTTTATACTAAACACTTAATAACTATAGCCGTGATTAAAACAATATTTGGGTATAGTAAAGAATATATATTTTTCATATACTTGGTATTTTCAACAATTTTACTCACCTTACTAAACTCTTTTAATGTAATATAAATATTTATTTTGTTATAAACTGGTTTAAAACTGATTTGTTAACTTTCATTGCACTTTAATATAAAATAATAATACTGATAGTTAGTACCGTCTACTAAGTACTAATTACGCTAATGGGCTAGGATTTGAGAAGGTTGGATGTAGAGGACGTAAACCCGCGTTTGCGGGGAGGGAGAGTGGAAAACCGTTTAGGGAACCCAGTTAAACCAAGTGAGATTCGAACCTTGGTCTCCCCATCCTCAGTAGTCTAGCTAAACACTAAACTAGTGTGTTAGCTAACTATGCCACTAAGGCGGGTATTTGTATAAAATAATATTGTATATAATCATTCCGGTGTTTGAAATAAGGAGGTGTTGCCGATAACAAATATAAACTTAGGAGACTCTTTTCATGGTATTTTCCATGCTTTTAACTTTTTTTTTTAGTTTATAAAGTAGCATAATACTTGTATATTTTGTTTGTATTAATTTGACAACAAAATGTAAGAATAAATGCAAACTTTACAACAGAAGTATTTAGTTTTAATTACTTATACATTTTGTGCACCGTGTCTTACCTTCCATTACAGTTATCCGCTTATTTACTATAATGGATAAGGAATGAGAAAGGTAGAATATTTGGGAAATGTGCCCGTATTTGCTTTGAAGGAGCATTATAAGCATATTAGGAAAAAACACTCTCAGTACACCCAATCGGGATTCAAACACTGATATCCAAGTTATTTGCAGTCCAGTCTATCGAAGAAGTGAATTCTAAAGAATTGTGACCACAGAAGCTGGTCACAAAATATTTAATAATTCATTACAAGTGCATTTCCAGGACTTGTGTCACTAAAGTGTAAACTGTAGAAGCACTGGCATTGTATATTCGAGTCCAACACTCTCAATTGTTTGAAAAGTTTTGGTCAATGAAAGGGGGGGGGAGGGGTAAAGCATTACCTTTACCTGCTGAACTATTGTACTTGGAGAGACAGCAGCTCTTAGCTTGTCTTTCTCACGAGGAACATTTTGCAAGTGAGTTGTTTTAAAGAATTCTCACTTGGAAGCGCTGTTATCACTTGATATTTTAAGTTCTACCTGACACTAGGGGTGCAAGAAATCTCCCGTAAGGTTACGTATCTGTTATTTCTTTGTCTGTGACCTCGGGAAATATTTTCCAACCCGCTTCAGTGAACGGACCTTCGTGTTAGGCTGGCCTGCTGAATATGGGGAGATCGGGGTTCAAATCCCTGTCGGGTCTAACGAGGGTGATTTTGTCCTGAATTGTTTCCTACACTCCTTTCACGCCAACGCGGAAGATTAACTCTAAAATGCTTCGTTCCTAATTTCTACCCCATTATAGTAACTATCACATATGCGGATAACTTGAATGTGGTGATAAAATTATATTTTCCATGTCTGCGTTTGGGCTCGAAGTGTGTAACTCTGGTTACTGGACATGGTCCACTTCTATCCTCTGGTTCTCGGCGTGTGGGCGTGTTACCAGGTAATGTTTACTTACACTGTAGCTGGGAGTCGCCACACCGATACCAGTGCTATAAATATTATCCCGTGTCACTTGGTCGCCGCCCCGATAATTAGATATTAAATACTCGTGAGGTGCGAGACTGATCCTTGCCTGAGGATCAGCGGGCGTTCGCGCGTGGTCAGTCAGGGACCATCCATGGTTGGAAGGGTGTATTTGACCACTAGCAGAAGGTTCTTTATTGCAAACATTGGCTGAAAGTCAATAACGCCAACCTAGCCGGAAATAGAGATTATTTGCTCAGTAACACTATTATTTAGTAATATATTATGTTTTATCAAACAATTCTAATAATACTTACCTTAGGTTACTGTATAACCGGCATATTTGTAACTTTTTGAGAAACAAAGTTATCAATAAAACTAATACATTTTTTGTTTTGCGGTTATGGAAAAAGTACATGAAAAAATTATTATATTCACACTTGTATCGTGCTATAATTGGCCACCATTATGAATGAAATGTGTTTTTTTAAACTTAGAGAAAGACCCATTAAAAATGTAAGTTTCAAAATTAAAACTTTCATTTTGTAAATACTGTAGTGCATGAACACAACCGAAAAGCTGGTTTGTATGACATCATCAACCACCCTTGTATCGGATGGTTTGCCATCTTTATTTATGAAGACTACGCCGTACTTTAGAAGCTTTTGATTGAAAATGTGTTTTTTAGTGAATAACAGAAGCCCCATCCACAAAAAAGAAACATCCAAGCTGTTATTTTCATCAATTATTGTTTCAATAATGTAAAAACCACTATTAATTTAAAATAAACTGTTTGATATGAAAGTTCTGACTGCCAAAAGTAATGAAAACTCAACTTATGGTCTTGCAGATCATATGGTTTGGCGAATGAATACATGGTAACGTTTCCTAGCTGTCGTCTACCACCTCTCCCTTGTAGGGTATCCTACAGCTAGGAAAATTGACATGTATCCATTTGCCAAACCGTATGATCTGCAAGATCATAAGTTGATTTGTTGCTACTTTTGTCAGTCAAAACTTTCATAGCAAACGGTTTGTTTTAAATTACTAATTTTTTTACATTATTGAAACACGAGTTTAAGAAAATAACCGCTTGGATGTTTAGTTTTTGCGAGAGCGGAATTTATTGTTCACTTAAAAATGCTTTTCGGACGAGAGCTTTTAAGATGCAGCCTGCACTTATAAAATTATAATGGCAAACCAGCCAAAACAAGAGCCGATGATGACGCAATAGAAACCATTATGGCGGTTATGGTCTTTCGCTGTTTACAAATAAAAATGTTTTATTCTGAAACTAATAAGTTATGTTATATGGCTCTCTTTCTAAGTTATAAAAACATTTATTTATTTTGGTGGTCAGTTATAACACGATAAAAGTGTGAACATAAAAATTTATAAAGTCATTTACTATAATATTTCTTGTGCCATCACGGCAAAACTAAATAAATAATGATAAGGTTATATTTTCTTGTTTATCATTTTTTATTTCCTTCTTCTTATTTTATACAAGTTTTAGTCTTCTATGGCGACGACATATTTCGGCGATGTTACGCCATCTTCAGGTCTTATTTGTAATAAATATGATTTATTTAACCCATACTAAAGGAAAGTTTGTGAATTTTTGAGGTGTTAAATGGAAGAATCATCCCAAAAAAAGATGCCAAACAAATGTTTTGCCATAAAAACTGCAAAAACACTAGAATTGTCTCGCTTCCCCTTCCATCTGGTTTAAATATGTTTGCTTCCCCACCCCCGCGCCCTGCCCCCTCCTCCAAGGATCCACCAGTGTCGCTTTACTACACACAAACCATGTGTTTCGGACAAGCAAGATAGTTAGACTTAGGTGGTTTTTCACTCAAGTAAGACGACTTTGTATTCTATTAATCAGCACTAGTGTCCCCTAAACTTGTGGCCGACCAATATAACCACTTAGCCACGGGGACGGGCGGCTACCATGTTAATCAATCATATTTGCACGCGCGGAAAAAAGGCCTGTAAAAAATAGAGTAAGTCAGCGCGCGCTTGAATGTTTTATGACACAATTTATTCCTCCATGCACCTAAAGTAAGTCATCTTAAGGTCAGCAGCACTAAGACACGAGTCGGGGCTCAACCCACTTGATTGTCTTGGAAAACCGCACGACTCTACTTTCTAGCAGAACAAGTGTTGGGAGTTATCGTTACCGGCGATCTACGAGCTATTATAAACCTAATTGCTATTAGTGCTTAAAACAAAAGAGGTCTCACCACCGCTCTCTAATAAAATACATCTACATAAACCAACGACATCACGTGGATTGGGGCTGTACAGGGGAAGAGGGGGAGCACAGACTACAGTGTGATTTAAAAAAACATTCGGGCCATTTGCCCGCATTGGTGGGCACGCTGACCAAATGGCAGGTTCATCTACTATGGTTTTTCAGTGACGGAAAAGTTGTGGTTCAAATCCCAGCTGGTTGAACTTTTTTTTCTTAAATGATTACCCACTCTCTCCACGCAAATGCAATTACACTTCCTCTAAGTTCTAGCTTTAACTTTTCACTTTGTGAACTAAGCAATTCCAATTTCATGCTTACCTACATCGGTGTGCATGCAGACTAAGGCATAAACCTCATTCGATCTGGTTTGATGGTAACAAGAAGGTCGGGGATACTGAAGATGGTTTTACCTAGATTAATATTTTCACTCTCCCTTCACATAAATTCGTGGTATAGACTTCTAAAATTTTACCATCCTTAACCCTACCACATGCGCATTGATATTTGAAAATCTCTGATGGTTAGTAAGACATGGCATACACACAAATTAAAAGAAAACCTCATTAAAATACATATGTATAGCTCATTAGAAAACGAGTTCGGAAACATTAAATAAGTTGACACGTATCATAACGTTTGAGCTAAGGTGTCCAACCACCTTCAAATTAATAAAAAATTGATAAAAGCTATTATACACCTCGCCATAACCCTTTGAGTAGTGGTATTCAACCTGGGGTACTGTACCACCGGGGGTACGCAAAGTGCTTCAGTGCTTAACTATTTTTATTTTAAAACCCGCATAAGTAATTAGACACACATTGTATTTGGATGCCATTGACAGGAAAGTTGTAGTTCAAATCTCGGTACGTGTGTCTTACAATGTAATTTTAGCTCTGGGATTAGACCTTTTTTCCATGTTATTGCTGATGTGTTTGGATAAAATACTCTTACCATCTTTGTAACTTATATTAAGTTTTTGTTAAACCTTACCTACACTGATGATCACACTGCCTAAGGTGTCAGTATCGTAACGAAGTGGATTGCCCTATCAGGGGGATTAAGATGTTCTAATCTTGGGTGGTTGGACTATTGATGGGTTTTCACATATAATTTATCACTGTAGCTTTTTCCTCCTTATTTTATCTGAGTTACCCTCCTAATTTCTAATCCTTAGATTTAGTCCTTAGTAACCCTCTTTTTTAACGTACTCATATCAACCAATAGGTTCGTTACTCTTCCTTTTCGCCATGTTTTATACCCCCCCCCCCTCTCTTTTTCCCGTATAAGCTAGTCACATTTTAATTACCCTGATAGGGCATAGCAGAGAAAGGTATAATATATAGGAAAGGTTTCCAAATTCGTAAGGAAGGAGATTGAGAATATATTCTTGAAAAAAACCCTGGCCTTAGTGTACACGGCCCAGGATTTGAGCTCCGTCAGCGGAAAACTGGATTTCACTTCATTAGAAGAAAGGTCTAAGGCAGGGATGGGCAAATTACGGCCCGCTGGTGTGCTCAATTCAGCCCACGGTATAAATAATGTAAATGTGTTGTTAAGTTAGGATTTTTTTAAACAAAACAACTGTTATTTTATAAAATCATGCAAAATAATTACTACAAAAATTGGTAAATCATGCCCAAAATTATATGGTGAGGCTTGCAATGTAATTTTAATTCGAAAAATTGTTTTCAACTATGAAACTTAGGAAAAGTGATCTTAGAAGTCGACTCCCTGACTGATGAACATCTGTCTTCTCTCTTTAGCATCACCTCCTCACAGATTCACTTATATCACACCCCATTATACAAATCTTATGAACGAACTTAAAAACATACCAAGCCACTAAGGTATTTATCAAAGTTTTGCTTTCTCAATGTATTTAAACTTTTTCATGTCAGTTTACTATGTTAGTTTATCGTATATATCTCTTAATAATTTTTGAATAAAGCTTAACGTATAATAGTAATTGGCTTACCAAAGTTTTTAATTTTTTATTTTTCTCATCTGTAAGTAATCTTGACCATCCCTGGTTTAAGGCCTCACTCCAGTGTTAGGCTGGTCTGCTGTTGGCGGGGAGATTGGGTTTTGAATCCCGGTTGGGTCTACTAAGAGTGTTTTTTTAATGTTTTTCCACTCTCCTTCCACGCAAATTCTGATAGATTAACTCTAAAATGCTTCCTTCCTCATCTATATCCTATTTGAGTAATTATAATATAGGTGACTTGCCTGAAAAGTTATTGAAATGTGGCAATAAAAAATATTTGACATTATTTAGAATCTATTTAGAATCATTTATAAATTACAGACTAGATGAATCTGACGGGCACAGTGATGTTGGTCCAAGCATCTTACTTAAGACTTGTACGCCAGTAAAAGGTTATAAAACACCACAGCAGTAGCCCGGGTTATTAAATCACAAGCATATTTCTCAACAAAGCTGTTCCAAGTCTTAATTTGACCGCGGGCGCTACAGTATTGGCATATAAGAAACTCCACTTCTGACACGTGATTTATATCGGTAAAGTCTAATATTCTGCAGTCTCATTACGTCTCGACGCTTGATTTACTTCACAGTAATATGTATGTTAAGTGTGTGAGTGTAGACCCACCACAAAGTCACGAGGCAATCATCGGAACACACCATAAAACCAATTAAACTAGAAGAGCTATGTTCATCGATTCCGATGGAAATAACAGGAGCTAATTTTAGTCATGGCCTTTGACGTCAGTAAGGGCTACCGGCAACTGTTATGGCCAGTATTTTTGCAGTTTCTATTGCAAAACAGATATTTTTAGGACAAAATAAATAAAATTGTGTTTAAGTAGATATGTTAAGTTTAATTTTCTACTCAGAGTAATCTCAACAGTTCTTGAATATCTGTCATAAGCATAGTGGCATTTTACGAGAAACATTTTAAATTAAGATAGAATGAATGAAGGCTATCGTTAAATTCCGGAATGCTCATAAAAATTTTCAAGAATTACTAGTGGCTCGTTGCAGTGATATCTTTAAATTATTGCGCTAATATATGTTTAATGTTTTTCTTTACTTGTAAAAGTTCTATTGGAGTCTATGTGTACCAGTACTAGTGGAGCGACTCGTGATGAATTCGTAAGTTCTTGCAGGGAAAATCTAAGTGGAAACATGTTTACCGAAATCAAATACTCGAAAATCCTAAAACATAACTCACCATTTCTCGTAAACTACTTGGATAGTAGCAGTAGTTATTTTTCAGAATTTGTTATAAAAACATTAAAAGACATAAGAATATTATTAACATTCCCATATTCAAATTGGTTTGCTTTGGAAAAAATATTTTCTAATGAAAAAACTATAATGAGATTTTTACTGCAGACATATTTTCACTCTGTGTAAAAGTTTTTTCTTAATTGATATAGGTGGGTAGTATAAGGGTACAAAATGATCATCATGAACCGAATATTATTTTGATATAAGACTCATTCCTCTAACATCAATACTTTTCGAAGATTGATGTGTTTAGTTACGAGCTCTTCATGCGTGCCAAGTTTTAGATAAACTGAAGATTGTCAGAAAGACTGATCCGTCATTCCATTCGGTCACTGATTGACTATAGTGCTTGAAGGGAGGATGGACATTATAATAGTGATTTAATAATGGGAGTTATAGTAATATTTGGTTTGTCTAGTATAACGCACTACATCCCTTTCAATAATAGCCCACCGGCAAAGGGAAAAGCAATAGTAGCGAGTAATCATGGAACAAGGGTGGAGGAAATAGCACGAAATTTGGAAAATATCGTTTTTAACTTTTTTATTTAGCACCACGTCTTACTACCCATTTTGGTTATACGCTTAAGTACTAATTAAGCCAATGGTTTAGGAATTGGGAAGGTTATATTTAGATTGAGTGAACCCTCATTTGCATGGAAAGTGGAAATTCACTTAGAGAAAACCACCCCCAGTTCACCTTAATGAGATTTGAACCTCGAGCTCCCCGTTCTAAGTAGTCTAGAAAAGATTATTAAAGGTTTTGTCATAAGGCAGACAGCAATAAGCTCACAGCCACATTACATGTAAGTAATAAATATATAAAATACCATCGTAATTTTTGAAAACGATGGCTGGGCTATAAAAATTATAAGTGGTTTTATAAGGCCAATAGCTTACATATTGTGTCAAAATTAAGTATAAATAGAATTTAAATATTATTACATAAATATTACTAAATTGCTTTTCAGAAGTTATAATATTAACTTAATACTATTAATTTAATAATTAATTTTCATGACATGATCTAATATATTATTTTCGCTAATAAATGCGGGTGTTATACCCTAATTTAACGCTGACTTCTTTTAACCTTGTTACAACAAGTAAACAATTAGAGGTTGTTTCACTCACCCCCTCACCCCAGTTGACTCATCTCAGCAAGAACGCGACTCCACAACACATCGCAGCACTGCCTAATACTTGATTGAATCGAGGCCCATGCTTCATTCACCGTCATCAGTACAGAGCCGTGCCCAAAGAAAAAAGAATGGGTGTGTGTACTTATGTACGCGCGCGAGAAGTTATACTTCTTTGGCATCATTAAAAAATAGTTTTTAATTGCATGCAAATAATTAATTACAATAAAATGATAATATTTAGTATTAGTTATGTTAAATAATAATATTTTAGTTTATATCAATAAATAATACATACGAATAGTTAACCTCAATTATATTGGAGCACTTGAAAAAGTCTATAAGCACAATTTTTTTCACTAATATTTACGAATAGTAAATAATATTAATCAAAATATTCAATTTAAATCACTACTGAATATAATTTATTAGCACATATATAATTCGCACTTGTATGAAACTAAAACACGTGTTGTGAATGTAGAGACTAGAAACATGTGGATAAATATTATATATATGAAAACAGTGATCAGAGGCGACGAGCTTACCATAGAGAAAGGAATAACATAGTATACATTTCTCTATGAGCGTACCAACATGCGCTACTAACAGAGGTTCTATTTCTATTTTGATGGTAGATTTATTTTTCGAGACTTAATGAGCAATTTACCTTCAACCTGTTACTTTTGTGTTACAGTGATGCACGCGCATCTTAAAATTTCACTCTCATAATTTTTTCATAACGCGCCTAAAGAAGTATAACTTCAAAAATAACTATATACGCGAGCACGCTGCGCTCTATCGGCTGTGTTCAGCAAACTCATAGAACTGTTCTTTACACACGCACCTGGAGAGGCGTGGTATGTCCCAGTATGTTCTAGACGAGTGCTACCCCTGACCCCTCCCTCCTATTGTTCCCGCGCTTTAAGAACACGTGGTAGATTCATAGGATAATGGTAGGATTCTGTGATGTAGCAACATATTACCTACTGGCTTCAAGGTGAGCGACGTTGTCATAAACTGATTAATGTTATAGTATTATAAATTATTTTTGAACCTAAAACTATTTTTAACTTATTCAAAACTACCATTTCTAGATTTGTAAAATTTAAACTCATTGATTATTAACATATAGTTCACGTCTGATGTAGTTAGTATATTTGGGCACCTAAAGCCATGGAAATATTTTAAATATTTGCGCAGTTAGTTCAAACCATATGTCGTATCTTTGAATTATGATCTCTTTGGGGGACATTTGGTCTCTATGTTTTAATTGAAGCTTCAGCTTATCTGCCTAACGGATTTTTTTTTTTTTTTGCCCTGTGGGTACTGGCTGTTTGAGACGTTTATTAACTGATAGCGTCGTTCGTCGGTTCTACTTATTTTGATATTTTGTAGGATTAAAATCTTGTTATTAATTGGGAGATTTTTTTAAATATTGTTGGTAATATTTATAGTTTATTGTTTGTTAGTTAAAGTTAAACGTTTGAAGCAAGCCAGCAAGCAAGCCGCTTGGAGGCGTCGTTATCAAAACTAAATTTTGTTGTTTTGGTGGATGATTTAAAATATATTCCGGTTCGGTTGGGAGGACGATAATTTAATATAGCTATATGTTTATTGTTTCAATTAATTGAGAGCTGCCAAAAAGGGCAATTAGATTATTATTTTGTATTTATAAGATTGTATATCTGATTAGTTATTAATGCCTAGGATTTTTGATTCACCTGTAAATTACAATTAGGACAGGGCTGAGGATATCAAACAGAGATTGTTATAAAGGTCAATTTAAAATATATTATATAATGTGTTTTGAGCTGCCATTTATGAGCGAGAGTAGGTGCATTTCAAGTATCAAATGTTGATTATCTGTAGTGATAACTGGTGCGAGACAGTCTTTCCAACTTTTCACGTTGGAGCTTACCCTTATAATTCTCTCATATTGTATAATGCCGTTTTTATTTAAAGTACTTTCTATTGTTCATAAAACCCGTGTGTGACAATTAAAGCATATTCATTTTTAACTGAGTTTCAGCGCCTAACGCTTTGAGCTGTCTCCCTCGTCTCGTCGAGTTAAATATGTTTGTTACTTGAATAAAATGACTCTCTTGTTACCATCCCTAACTGTTATTTCTGAGTTATGATGGTGGGTCAGGGGATTAAATTCTATACTTAAACTCGTTTCGTTTACAAAGAAATTCTCAAGATCCAGTTCCTAAGCTGGCAATTCACCAAAGTTTAATATATAGCCTCTCAAAATCTGATCCTGGGACCGGTAACACATAAGGTAGACGTATTACTGATCGTGGTGAAATATTGTCGGACAAAGTGGACAACAAAATAAATTAAAGATGTATTTTTTCACTAATTTTACAAGAAAGGTAGGATAATATATTATAGAGTACACAACCAAAAGTGTTTTAAAGTATTTAACATAATAATTATTGTAAAGTTACTAATAGCAAGGCTAGTAATAGTAGATAAGGAAAAATAAATGTAGGAACGGAATGACGGACGGATCTTTCTGACAATCTTCAGTTTATCGCGCATGAAAAGATCATAACTAAACACATCAAACTGTGAAAAGTTTTGATGTTAGAGGAATGAGTCTTATATCAAAATATTATTCAGTTCATGATGATCATTTCATGCTCTTATACTACCCATCTAACTCAATTAGGAACAAACTTTTACCCAAAGTGTAAATATGTCTACAGTAATAATATCATTATAGTTCTTTCATTAGAATTTTTTTTAATCAAACCTATTGGAATATGGGAATTTTAATAATATTATCATGTCTTTATAGGTGTTTATAACAAATTCTTAAAAACTACTATGGTTGTCCAAGTAGTTTACGAGAAAGGTGAGTTATGTTTTAGGATTTTCGAGTAATTGATCGCGGTAAAAAATGATGCCGCTTGGATAATAATGTGGTATGCTATGTTTTCTCATGCATATTATTTGTTAAAAGCAAAATTTCGACCGATTATGAATTTACATACCTTGAGGCAACAGAAAAAAAGGTTGGTGGTTTTATAATAATCCAATATGGCGTCTAGCTTACAATGCAAAATGGTGCCAAGGAGTTTAATTAAAGTCATATTTTTTTATCCTAAAACATTTGTAATTAAGCTTATAATAGCATAAGAATCTTGCATTAATGAAATATATAAAGGAAGCAGCTGAACATGGTTAATGTGAACATGAGCAGAAAAGTATTTGACTATCAATTCAATATATGTCATATGTCATGAAAAATTCCTTGTCTTCGTTGCTCAAAAGAGTGTAGTATTTTTTCAAACTGATTAATATAAGTCATAACAAACTGCTGTACTTTGATGAAATTTATTTCAAAAGTCTTTCATTTCGTAAAATCCAGGGTTTTTAAATTGTCTAAATCTTCTAAGGTAGCAGTTACAAGGCGTTTCCTTTGATCTATTGTAGAATTGATATCTTCAAAGTAGTATTGTTTCATCATCTTTATCTTGCGGTTCATTCACTTGAAATCGATTAAAGTACAACTGGTACAGTTCCAACAAGGTTACAATGTGAGCCTCAAGTGATCTTTACAGAAATCTTCCGGTGAGAATTTTACTAACTGTTGTAGGTGAATAGATACCAGCCTCTACGCTTGATCTATTACACTCCCTTCAATATATTTCCCTAATGCACACACTGCCCAAAAGGTTACATGTAGTTCTCAAATAAAAACTGCTGTATTATATTTATCCCCTCTTGAAACCCAAAGTTTCATTGCCAAATCGTACAACTGTAAGTCAAGACTTAAGCATGTTATATTTTCAGGACCTAATATATTTGTTGTTATTGGTCGGGGCTTTCATCAATCCCGTGTATAAAACGTCATAGATAGTTGGTGGAAATCTAATTATTGGAGGAACTAATCCCACATTTGTTAAAGGTGGTGAAGGTGTCAACAAAGAGTTAAAAGTACCCCATATTCCTGACAACTTGTGTTCTAAATTATCTTATCGCCAGGAAATTGCAAATACTTGATAAACTCATACTAGATCTATTTTCATACTGGAATCAAAAATTGGGGTATTTTGTTTAACTAAAGTGGGAAATGTTCTTTCTTTAGGGACGGTCATTCACAAGATAGTATATCCGATACAATTTTATTTTCAATCCTTTTGGATAATAAATTTCGAATTACTTTTAGTGTATTTTCAGAATTATTGTAATCGTTCATTTTTGTTTGGTACACAACAAGTGTTGTACCATGCAGTGTGTCCTTACCACAAGTTGTCGCTTAAAAAAATCAATGTTATTTAATGCAACCCATACAAATTGTGTACTAATTAACCATGATGATTGGCATAGACCTCCAACATAATTCACTTCATTTTTAACAGCCTCTTCAATGCTGGATTCTATAACGAGAACTTTTTAGTATGTAAGTGTCATTCCCATATCAGCACGTTTAGATATCACTTTTCGAGAATGTGTATTTTTGTGTAGGTTCAGGGCCAATCCAAATGATAGAGGAGTTTCACCGTGGTTTCGAGAATTACCTTCCTCTTGCTTGGGTTTGTAAGATACGTCTTGTCTATCGGTTTTATAGGCCTTGACAAAGTTTTAATCTAAGGTGTTGGCATTGCAATTTATATATGACGTTCTTCTATCAATTCGAATTACCCCAATTCCTTGAATTGTATGCTTGCAAAATGCACAAAACAAAGGAGGTGAAGTATAGTCTGTAAATGATCCAGTGAATCCCAATTCTTCCGACTGCTGAATATCGCTTCTTAAAATGTTGGTAGCCAACATTTCATTAGAATTTCAAAGTCATTTTTAGCATCATTTGATTTTATAACTTTTGATATCACTTCTTCTTTGAACTTTGTAAAAAGTAATTGCTTTGGTTTAGTTCTATCCGAAGTCTGTTTAAAATGAACGTCTACAATATTTTTCAGAATAAAATTTTTCAGATACTGCTTGAATTTAGGATTTTCAGGTATGAAGCAGCCATTTTCTAGCAAAAGTTTTATGTAGAGGTTTTGTAAATCATTTATGTACACCATAATATGATTTTCGAGGGATTGATGCAATTTATCTAGAAGTTCCAGTTCTGAATTGATAGTAGTTAACACTTTTTTATTCATTCTGTTTTGTGTTATCAGAGTTTTTCTTACATTTTATCAAACATGCGTTATGATATTTCATGTCAAAAGCTCTGGCAGCTCAAGGGTCATTGCTAATAAGGGCTGTGAGTCTTGAATGAAGCAAATCATTATTAGTCTTCTTTCCGATTAATATTAGTTGTAAGCCCACATTCGCATAGCAAGCCTCATGTAAGTCTTCCCCAAAATCTTCTTGACAGAGGACACATATTTTTAGAAAGGTTGTTCTCTTAGTGTGCACTGTGAACCTGAAGTATAATATTAAGGTACAGAAGGGTGAACCTTTTGACTTCGTCGTACATCAGTCACATTTCCAGAAGACACTCCCTTTTCAAAGCGCAATTTATCTCTTTCAATATTTGGAATATTAGTAGCATTATTGTAGCATGTTTTATGATATGACACACTTTTATTTATAGTTCATCGGCAGAGACCTTTGCTGAGTACAGTGTCCATGCTTAACTTATACCTTTATAGCGCTCTAGAAACTCTGAACAATACCATGAAATACTGTGATATTGCATTTTTTTTAAATTGAATAAAGTAAAGACAATAAAAGAGTAAGAAAAAGGAAAACAAATAAAGACAAAACACACAATATGAAGATTAAAGGTAAATTTAATTGTTGTAGAGTACCCAAATGATGAGGTTTGGCTGCCATTTTGCATTGTAAGCTAGCAGCCATATTAAATTATTGTAAACATGCCAACCTATTTTTTTTGTTAATAATAGATCATGTACATTCAAAATCGGGCTAAATATCAACTAAAACATCAAATCTGCACGAAAAATACCAAACCAACATAAGCGACCACATTATTTACCCTGCAAAAACTAAAAAATGTGACCATCTTGCGCACTCTAGTCGTAAATTCAAATATTGTTTGCACTTTGCACGGAGTATATAGAATGAAGCCTCATTCGACTTTCTAGGTAAAGGTTTACTAGTCAAAGGTAACTTTCCATTGATTATGAGCAGCATCCAAAAATATATATTTATCCAAAGAGAAAATTGTGATGTGTTCGGACCAACAATTAATGAAATGGAGTAATTATTTTTTAGCCAAGACTACATATTTTATCTAGAGATTTACAGCCATGCAGCAAATAACGGTTTCCATGGTGATTAAACAAAGAATAAAAAACTGAAAATTCTCTGCGAAAATCGGGTTTTCATGGGAAACTGCTATTTTTCCCGACATTCTGGACTCCTAACGATTAAAATGAGTGGTCGTTTGTCAAAATATGTTCATTCATTTCCTCATAAATTCTACTACCGGAAGTGGGTTTATAAAATTATATGTAATATAAAATAAAATATTGAGATTACTGTGTGTAGAAAATCAAACCAAACGTATCAAAATTATATTTATTTTTAAAAAATATTTTATAAAAGCTGCAAAAATACTGATATTGGCTTGCTTTACCTTACATTTCACATTAAAGCCCAGTATGAGAAGGAACCTCATCAAAAGTGTTTAATAGCTGATTTAGACGGTGATACTTCTTTATTTGGAGATATAAATACCTTCCATTGCAGCAGGTAGGAATCAAATCTATGCTTTTTGGATCAGAGCTTGGCACGTTTCTCAGCGCTTTGAACAAAAAATTAATTGCCCCTTATATGTCTTCTCTACAACATTAATTTGATCATTCAATATATGATGAATGGAATAGATGAATGGTGTAGGCTGGTTTAAATCTATTGGGTGAACCAAAGTGGTTTTACCTAAATTATTTTTCACACAACCTCTATGAAAATGCGAGTACACTTCCTATAAATTCTACCTTTTAATCCCTACCCCATTATCGTGAGTATACGGATAACCCGGACGAATTGTATGACCAAAACAAACAAGATTCAGCAATACATTATGGTTTAATTCTTAGCTTAATAAAATCATATATTACAGCACATAAATGGAAACCACGATTTTAATATTTTTCTCAATGTTTGAATGTGAAATAATTGTCAATATCTCGATCTAAGACAAGTTTTTAAAATCACTTATTTCCTTTGAATTATAGGTTAAAAAAAATTGACCCTGAAATTATGCTAAAATGATATGATAAATAATTTGGTTTACATTCTAGGAAGAATGGGTTAAAAGTAGCCCAGTATCAACAAATAATATCGTTGATTATATAATATCAGAAGTAGCTCTGTAATTATTTCTATCTCGTTTAATTATCTTAAATGTGAAAACATGCGTGCTTTTGTTATATAAACAAACTTAAATATCAAGCTTATCAAAAGCCATTATACATCATATTTTAAGCTTAAATCAAACATTCAGACACATAAAAATGCCCTATGTAGATGTTCAAAAAATACAATTTTTGTTTATACAAGTTTGTACAAATTATTTAAAAGTTACTAAGAAGTTCTTTTTAAATTCAAAACCTTCCAGGAGACGTGACTATGCTAAATATGTTTGTGTATAGCACAATAATCTCCAAGCTAAAGGTAGGGTGGATCTAAGGTCAATATTATTACAGTGTTTATAGCAAAAAGAAAACCTTTCATATAAAATGTTTTAAAATATACAATTATATTAATTTTATACACAACTCAATCTTAACAGTTCTTGAATATCAGTCACGAGCATAACAGCATTTGAACAGAAACGTTTTAATTAAAGTGAAAAAGTTATAAAATTATAGGATGCCCTTGACAGTTATTTAAGAGCTTTTGGGATTACTGGGCGTCAAAAATTAAAATAAACTTTTTCTTCCAAAGCAAATTTTGTTTTGGCCAATATATTTGTTTTTATTACAAAATTTGTAACATCCGGACATAAACTCACGTTCCCTTGCATTCCACCTTAACGACGTTGCCTGCTAGAAGATTTAGAAGCTATTTTGCGAAGCGGGTTGCAGCTTAGCTTATCTCACCTAAGTCGTCTAAGAACTATCACACAAAATAGAAAGAGAGGGAATAAAATTAGGAGTTCACCCTGAGAGGGCTCTTGTCTATGTGCTGAAAGCCATTTCCCTATTTATCTGACAAGTTTACACTCACTGTAATATTTTCTCCTTGAAAACATTGATTTGATTCTTAATTTTACCTTTGTCTTGTTTTCTATTCTAGATATACATATGTTTCCACGAGATTTATTGGTCTGAATCCTGGTAAGAAGATTCCTACAGGTTATTTTCATGACCAAGCCAAATAGCTTAAATTGTAGATAACTTATAAAAATACGTTTCTAAAAAATATACTTAAAATAAAAAATATTGTGACACTGTAGGACCATTTATAGAATTATTTAAGAATCTATGGGTGACCTGGTGGTCTAGGGGTAAGGTGTCAGACTTCTATGCTGGCGGCCGGGGTTCAATCCTCGGTCCCAGCACAGATTTATCTGATTTCCAAACCCTTCCTTCACCTCTGACAAGACATCTTGTGAATGTGGGGAATGCCAGGCCTCCATCGTGGTTCGGATTCCACGTTAAACTGTAGGTCCTTCATTTCATCTCACAATTACCCTACCATTACACATTAGCGTAAGTGCGTATAACCCGAACGGGTAGTAAGACGCGGTGCTAATAATAATAATAATAATTTAAGAATCTATGGTTTGTGTTTTAACGTTATATCTTTATAGCTCGCCGAGTGACGATACGGGTAGACGACGTCCTTAAAGACCAATTAATTCTACATTTGACTCAAATTACATCAAATTAAGTAAAAAAAAACTCCTCTATTAAAACACGTATTAAAACCTTTTTGACGCAAACAAGTGATCTAGTCACGAGTGTAGTCCATGGAGGTCGAGTAATCCTCAGAAGAGAAGTTAGAAGTATTAGGAGATAAACTGAAGGTTAGTGGGTTGGTCTTCGTAGCGTCCAAGAAGCTGTAATGGAACTGCAACAAGATGACGAGGTGGCTCACTAAGATACTGAACATCTGTGAGGAAACAGTCAAATATTATAGTGAGAGAGATATGACAGATAACAAGATAACACACTTAAGCTACATTTGCCGTGACGTACCAAGTATTTTCACTCTGAAATTGGATCTAATCTTTCCCACTCGGAAATAAATTAGATTTCAGTGGTCATGGTGCTGTATTTTTACTAGAAAAATAAGATAGGACATGTTTTGAAGTCGGAAAAGAAAATATTGGGCATGCATCCTAAAAAAAAGAAAAGATTAATCTTCTTTCTCTATGAGAATTTACTCATTTTTAGATTCATAACGAAATGATCTTTCATTCAATTCTTAAATCATGAAGTTCAAATATTTTTACAAATTATTATGACTTACTTTAATTGTGTTATCTTATTATTTACGAATGAGATATTATTTTATTTTAATTAGTTCAGCTCAATTTAAATGAAAAGTATTAATCTTTAACTACCTATATACAGTAATATTAATTATTTTCACTACAATTTTCTTAAATAACTGGAGTAGCGAAGATTTGTTACGGCCCTATGCTTCATATTGGGAGTTAAAGGCATTAATAAAGACATACCTTCCCTAGGAAATCATTTAATATGCCCATCTATCTGCGTACCTTTACCAATTTGACTATTGATCGAATGTTAGTAATAAATGGCGCTTTTTAGGTCATACAAACTTATGATTGCTTAAATTATTTTAATATTTACCTAACATTTTATAAAATAAACTATTATATTCTCTTTGTCACTTGATGGGTACAATAATTTTGTATACTGATGAAAATATCATTATTTAAAAATATATTTCAATCGAATATAAATATTTTAATCAAGTAAAATTAGCGTATTTACTACAGTGGACCAATATTTCATCACTATATTTAGCCTAAAATTAAATATTTTACAATTTACCTCATTATCCACTTTCAAAATAAGATATTAAAAAATAAAACTGAATTTAAAATTATTAAAAAAAAAGTCCCAATGAACACTAAACCAAAAGTTCAGAACATTACAATATTTAAAATTATGTTTTAAGACAAGGAGTTGAACAAATAGATGTAAAACTCGATTTCAATGGATTTTTGTTTAGTCTTACAGAAACATAGCACATTTGTATTTTTACATCGTTATTAAATAGCATTTAGATTAATTGATAACTAAATCCAATAAAAGGAAAGGCAAAATTTGAATAAATATTAATTTCGACCATATTTTGTTTACAACAAATAATATAAATCATTGCGTTTTTACTTATTTATGTTAATTTACCTTTAAAATGAATACCTCTCTTAGAACCAATTGTTAAAGTTGTATTACATTATTTTAAAATCCATGAAAAGTCTCTAAAATGACCAGAGAAAAAAAAAAGCCTGTGAATAAAAACCATACTATACTAAACTAGCTACGTATAAGTTCTTAATTAGACACAGTCAATATATAATTTTATTCTTCCCTTCAAAATACCGGTGCCAGGGATGTATATATTTTCTAAAATTGTATTTCTGTTTGCTTCAGATTTGGAGCTCAAAATATATCATTACATTCTTAGTCATCTACATCTAACAGTATAATACAAATTGTCTGGGCTATATTCTGTGCAGCCAAATTATAGTGGGGGCATTTTGAAGATGCGACTCCAAATATTATGCATACATTTAGTTTACATTTCATTCGATTGATCTTTTTATGTGACGAAAACCTTTATCTTAAACTAATAATGATTTTAAGTTTGTTTTTTAATTTAATAGTACGAAAGTAAGATCTTACCTTCAGATAACATTGAATTAAGGTAAAAATAACAACTAAGAAACTATGGAAAAATCTTCTAAGCTACTTACTATGAATAATTTGGTGCTCGAAGATTTCAAGAAACATGTACTGACATTTTTAAAATATATTTTTAAGTTTAAACAAAATTGTATGAATAGTTTGTGGTTTAAAAACTGGGGAAAAAGTTTTAATATTTTGTTTTATTTTTCTAAATAATCTTAATATTTATGCTAATTAAATTTATTAACAATTTTTACAAGAAGGGTTTTATTAAAAATACAAACACATTTTTCGTGACCAAAATCTTTAACATTCTCCTATTGTATTAGTATTATTTTATAAATATTGACCCACCTCGGTGGCGTAGTTGGCTAACGCGCTTGTCGCTTTGAGCTTGACTGGTGAGGACGGGGAGATCGAGGTTCGAATCTCGGTCGGGTGAACTGAGGGTGATTTTTCCTAAATGGTTTTCCACTCTCCCTCCACGCAAATGCGGGTTCACTTCCTCTAATTTAACCTTCCCAATTCCTAATCCACTAGCGTAATTAGTACTTATAGCGTATAACCCGAACGGGTAGTAAGATGCGGTGCTAATATTATTATTATAAATATTGATATTATTTATCAAAAGTTACAGCTTCAGCAGGTCACATGACTTGACGTATGAATAAGTGAAAGTACATCTAGAAATTGTTCTAGCTGTCTAATAAGTCATTCCATTAAAATATAGAGTAGTTGATCTATAATGTTTGTATTCCCCTTAATTAAGCCCGTTGTAACTCCCAAGTCCAGCTTAACTGGTACGTGTTCTAGAATTAAATATTCAATTTGGACACCCATCATATCTGTAAAAAAATATTATATAGCTTTTTAAACTTCATGGTGTCATAGCTGTTTAGACACCATAATAAATTGTGTGCTATACTCAACAATATAGTATAATACTTTGTATATTATTGAATTTCCAACCTTTTTAAACAGCAAATCACAGGTACTATTTTAACAAGTTCTGCTTACTTTGGCATTACCCCATTACACGTCACTGACGTGTGTATATATATAGGTTGTACTGTATAAATACAAATGTATTCATATATTTTTAAAAATATCACCCTAATATCACACAAACATCTTTGGGTACCTTGACGGGTCTAGTTTGTCAATGATGGTTAGGTTAGCGTTCAATTCCCGGCCAGATTTACTAAGTTTTTTAAAAGTTTATCATTCTTCCTCAGCACAATTGTAGGTAAATATCTTAAAAATTCTACCTCCTTAATCCCTACATCACGTACATCCACTTGTTAGAGATTGTGGTCCTGTCGTGCATCCTGACATGTATTTTGAATGGGGGAGAAAGAGGGGTGCATCCATAAAAAAATATTATCGTAGTTATTATTTCTGTGATATTTTATCATTTTGAATTTTAAAGACACTTTTAATTCTTAAACTATTACCATAGAGGCATATTACATGAAATTTAGTCAATGCATTTTGTAGATAGTGTTATATTCTGTATTTAATTTAAACTGAGTTTCAATCTTGAGGGTGAAGCTGGGGCAAGTTCCCCACTTTACTCTACCCCCTCTCCTTGGGTTCCACTCACCCACTAGAGTAATCCTGTGGTAACCCACTTCGGTGGGTTTAAAACGTCACTCTTACAAGACACTTGATGGCTGAGGACTGGAAGATCGGGGTTTGAATCTTGGTCGGGTGTACTGAGGGTAGTTTTCCCTAGATGATTTCCCCCTCTTTCCACGCAAATGTTGTTACACTTCCTCTATATTCAATCTTCCTCCTCCCTAACACATTGGTGTAGTTAGTGCATATGCGTATAAATCCAACGGGTAGCAAACGCAGTTATAAACAAAATATGTGGTGAAATTATCATTTAGTAAATACGGCCTGGGCTATGACCAAAAATGTATGTTGGGGGAAACTAGGGTGTGTGGGCTTTATATCTGTGGTGACTCGTGGTTAAATCCCTAACAGGAGATGCCAAGGAATTGTTTAACATTGAATACATCTTGAAATAATTTTGAAGTTTTTAAAAATATAGTAAGGATTTTATGTGCTATAAGTTTTATAAGATTCAATCAGCTACTAGTCTAGGCAAGAATAAGAAATTATTTTTTAGGTATTTAACGTGCGAACTAACTGATTATATCAGCACATGTCTTAGAAACTAACGGCTAGTTCATCACTATAAAAGGGACTTTTTACGAATGATACATGCTTCGGATAGGCCGTGAATCGAGCCTGCGACTCTTAGCTCACTAGGCAGACACACTGACAACTGAGCTAAGGCGTCGGACATTATTACAGTCTGACTACTGTCTGGGGGAGGGGTGCCTGAACCGATCTGATAACGAACCTACAAAACAACAAATTATATCAGTTAAATAAACTCACCGTGGTAAGTAGTTCCCTGTTGATAGTAATGAAGCCTCCTAAGTTGATAACAGTTGGGCTCGCGGCGATTGCCTCAATCAACAGCGAAACCTTGAAACAGTGATCAACCATTCTTTAAATGGCAATTCGTTGATTACATCATTTTGGCATAACGGATTTACACAACCGACAAATATTGACCTTGAAATCCGCATCGGTAGGTAGGCGGATTGAGAAGTCAACCTCTTGTGATCTGGTTTGCAAATTTTGAGCAAAACAGAAGTTGAAATCCGGTTAGGTATATTGAAGATATTTTTTTCCTAATTGGCTTTCCGCTACACCTCCACGCAAATATGGCTACATATCTTCTAAATAATACCTTTTCTTTCCTATCCCCAATTGTGTAAC
Organism: Timema monikensis; assembly: GCA_902151445.1. Lineage (NCBI taxonomy): Eukaryota > Metazoa > Arthropoda > Insecta > Phasmatodea > Timematidae > Timema > Timema monikensis. The sequence continues at coordinate 38,255 of CABFVZ010003603.1, forward strand.
TATAGCCTGTGCGAGTAGTAAAACGCGATGCACAAAAATTAAAAGTTATGTATCGGATGCGCTGATAGCAACTCACCTCTTCCTTGAGTTGTTGATCAGTGAGCTGCGCGCTTATGATTTGCAACTCGTGAAGGAGGGTGCCACTGGTCTGAAACAAACGACAACGATGGGTGGTCATTTGCGCTGAGCGACAGTAGAACCCTCGTCGGGAGCTCGCCTGCTCTAAGACATTTATCTCGCAAGAGACTCGATACCTGGTGGATGGGAGGTTGAGGTTCGAAACCCAATCGAGTGTACTGAGAGCGTTTTTAATAAATAACAACATCTTCAATAATACTCAACTCATTTAAAAAATATGAAAACTAATAAACACAGTATTTTTATCTCGTTTGACTTAAATGTATTCTGAAGAACGTTCTTCAATGGCTGCATAGTCTAAGGCACTACTCTCATAGTAGACTATACTAACGATGACGGGGAGATCGATGTTCAAATCTCGGACAGGTTTACTGACGGTGTTTTTTTAAATGATTTTCAATTCTCTCTCCACACAAATGCGGGTATGCTTCCTATAAATATGGCCTTCCTGATTCCTAAAACCACTAGCGTAATTAGTACATACACGTATAAACCGAACGGTATTAAATAAAATGTATATATTTTCCGAAGAAGAGGATCATTTTTAATTAAACCAGATTTTTTCTACTAAATATCGGCAAATCTTTTTTAATTTTAATTTTCTTCTTAAGTTAATTTCATTAATTATTTTCGTTCAAAAATATTACAATTTTTTCATCCAGAAAGCTACGAATTATTTGTATGTACAAAACTATTTAAGAGGAAATAACTACTTTCTAAGCAATTGGAATGTTTTTATGTATTAAGATAACTTACATGCTCGTATTAGATAAACTACACACATACATTATTATTATTATTGGTTACATGGTTTAGTTTCATAATTTTCAATGGGATAGCATAATCTAACAGTTTCTATGTTTAAGTATACTAACTATAAATAGATTAGGCCAATGTTTATTTTTTTAGATCTCGTTTCATCGAAAATTTATTTCAAATGTAAAATTTTATTTTATTAAGCTGCTTAAAATAAATTGTATGGCGCACCACACAGACTTTTTCCCACCCTTTTCCTTAAAATAGACTTAAAAATTTGTGAAACGAAATATCAGGGCTATACATTGTTGTAGAAAGACCACACCAAATATCACATATGAAATAATATTCACTGTTATTTACTTACTTTATGGCGCTAGGAACTAGGAACACCGAACACAAACAGAAAAATTGAGAAAAGAGATATATCTTTGTCTACAAAAGAGTATAAGAATCAAATTCATTGTCAAAGACCTGAATTAAAAAGTATATATTATTTGCTTATAGCTCAGAAACTGTTTGTTTTATAAAGATATTTTCAAATAAATATTTTAATCTTTAATAGTACCACAACCTTACAGTGATAAATTACTTCATATACCAAATAGGTGCGGAGAAATGATGAAAATTGGTTTATTCCACAAATTTTAAATACATATAAAATAATTTATTTACTTTAGAAGTAGATGAAAAAGTACTGTATTTTAAAGGCATTTTTTTTAAATGCATGCGTTGGAGAATTTTTAATTATTTTTTCTAGGAAGTTTGACATCAGATATTTCATTTTATAAAGTTTTTTTGGGTGATCAGATTTTACAACAAGAAATAAGAGAATATTTACAACGTTATTGTCACTATTTATAATTAATTACATTCTCATAAAATATATAATTAAAATTCATGCTAAAGTCTTATACTTAAAACGTAAGAGGTCATATAAATAGAATAAAAATATATTTTTAGTCTGATATTTTTTAAATTTAATTATATGAGGTATGTTTGACTGATACACGTGGCAAGATACGGGTTGGATGTCACTTACCAGACACTGGAAATACTGCACAAATGGTCTGAAATAAGGATATTCACTTTCCGCATTACATTTATCCTAACCTTAGAGTATCCTATTGGGGTAATGCAAGAGCGTAGGGAAGGGTTGACATTGAACGATACATTGCAACTATTAGGATAAGCTGACGATTTTACTTTGTTGGGCGATAGTAAGGAAGGTGTTGCAAGAAAGGAAGAGACTTTATTAGAGGCTAGTAAGGAAATTGGTTCAGATGTGAGCGCTGAAAAGACTAATTATATAATCCCACAGAGAACACAAATTTGGGAAGGATAGTTTGAGACTACTTTGAATGACATGATTTTAAATGGTTAATTAGTTTAAATATTTAGGACAAATTTTAACTAACAATAACATTAGATTGGAAATTAGGAAAAGAATAAGTCAGGAAATGCATGCAATTACTCGGCCAGTAAATTGTCGACATATCACATGCTGTTAAGGAATCAAAAACTAAGAAAATACAAAACAATAACTTTACAGGTTGTTTTCTATGGGTTTTAAACGTGGTATCTTACCTTAAATGACGTTTAAAAAAATGGGGCGTTCTAAAACAAGGTGCTTGGTAAACTATTTGGTTAGAAACGGAATGAGGCTACCAGGGAGTGGCGGAGGTTACATAATGATAAGTTACATACCATGTACTCATCACAAGACATTGATATGATAATCAAATCTCGTAGATTATTGTGGGCAGAATATGTAGCGTGAATGGAAAAATCTAGAACCATGTTCAGGGTATTGACTGGCATATCCATTGGGAAGAAACACTTGGGAAGAAACACTTGGGAAGACCTAGACGCAGCTGTAGAGTAACATTAGAATTGACCTGAAAGAAATAGGTGGACTGGTTAGAACTATCTGATGATAGGGATAGGTGGTGTAGTTTTGTAAGTGCGGCGATGAGCTTCGAGTTCCTAATTTCATAGAAAAAGTATATAATTATATGTTGATGATTTTGCACTCTAGTTATCATAAAAATATTATTTTAATATTTTCAGTTTAAAATGAGTGAAAGGTATCTTATAAATTAAGCATTTATTGCTTTTTAAACAAATTATATTGTATACAAATATTTAGTACTAGATAGCTGTTGCCCGCGGCTTTGCTCGCGTGGAAGTTGATTATATACAAATACGAAAATATACATATGTATTTACAGATTAATTTAAAATATTACGTTACGTTGATGACCATAACGTGACCTCAGATCAAAAATAATGCAAGTCCGATACAAACTTTCACCCCCTTTTTCATCCCTTATTAAATAAAATTTCCAAAATTCCTGAAACATGTATTTATTTGTTTTACGTCAATAACCGAAATACAAAATTTTGTTTATGTAACTTTCAAAATGACGGACTTTCATACATATTATCATACATATTATCATCCCCTATTTTGACCCCTTTGGGGTGGAATTTTCTAAAATCCTTTCTTAGTGGGTGCCTACATAACAAAATGAATATACAGTCCGAATTTCATGCTTGTAGCCTTGATAGTTTGCGCTCGGTGATGATGAATCAGTCAGTCAGTCAGTCAGTCAGGACATGTTATTTTATAAGTATAGATTTATAAGCCACTTAGTTGGGTAATTTTTCATATATTCAATATAAGAAATAATTTCTTCTATACATTTTGGGAATTTTGAATCTCTTTTCTTTAACCTCTCCATATTTCTAAAACTATCACTTGGAAATTTCAAATTTTATTACCTATTTATTTTTAATGTTTTATGAAGTTTTCTTTCTACCTGCCTGCCAAATTTAAGCATTCTACCTATTCTAAAAGTGTTTATCTCTCCCCTGTGTATACCTCCATTCACCCAATTTCCTGAAGGTCAATTTTAAAATTAAAACAATTTAGATTTTTATGGTTAATTTGAGTGATTTAACTGTCTGCTAAGTTTAAAATTTTCTACCATCCTGAGAAATAGACCTAACAGCTATTTATATGAGTTTTGTAAATTTATAATTCTCCACCCACCTTTATACAACTCACACTTAGAAATTTAAGATTGATGTTAATATCTATTTGGTGATCTGGAATTGTCTCTCTACTTTTCTGCCAAATTTAATTTTCTACTTCATTTAATTATTATTTTCTAATTAAAGCCCCCAATTCCTTAAACCTATTTTTGAAATTTTCAGTTTCCAGAATTTTAAGATTTTATGGAGTAACCCCTCTATCATCCTGCCAAATTCTAGCATTCCAAATCATCTATAAGTGGCCTATCCTTTTTTGGATACAGAAATATATTTATTTTCTGTGTAATATACAAGTATATAGATATATTTTTCTCTACATTTCTATGATTTTATGATACTTCTTTTAACTAAGTGTAGTAGTAATTTAATATTGAATAAAATTCTCTAAATAATATGTTTTTATCTTATTATTAATCCTATTATTAATCTTTTTTATCTTATTATTAATCTTGAGTTTAAAAATGTCTTTTTTTAAACACATAAATTGAAAAGGTTGATTAGAAAGATTCCTTATTATGTTTAGGATAAATAAATCTATAGCATAAATATACTTTTGTTAATCTGCACCAAACTAAACAAAGTTTTAGTTGGTGTGTCAAAATATTAAAAATTTAGGTCTTATCTCATAATGTATGCGGTAAAATATATATTAATAAATTCTAATTTATATATATATATATATATATATATATATTAAACTTCAATCGTATAGTTGCCCAGTTCATGAATTGGGCAAATTTATACCCGTCCCATGAACTGCCCTCTCCTCCTGACTATTTCATGAACTGGGCAAATAATAGTCAATTTAATGAATTGTGTGGCAGTTGTGCTGCCCAGTTCTTGAACTGGACTATTTAATGAACTGGGCAACTCCAATCAATACTAAATTCATGAAGTGGACGATTGTATGCCTGGTTCGTAAAATAGATAAGCAGAAAACCGATTTGGTCCTAAGTTAATTTAACCTTTAATCGTTTTAAAATAGAGGATTGTGCTAAGTTAGTTTGGGTTAGTTTAATATAAAATCATAAAACAAATTTCAGTTAAGCTTGTAGTATATAATTCATTAAGTTCTAGTTTATTAAATAGACAAAGGTAATACAAATTCTACCCATTACCAATTTCACAAACTTTACAATAGTATGGATTGAAATTAATCATCTTTATTAACAAATAAGACTTAAGATGGTGAAAAATCACCGAAACATGTCGTCGTGTTAAATAAAAACTAAAACATGTATAAAATAATAATTTTAAAGATTTTGATGTAAAATGAACACCTTGGAAATTCTTACATGATAAATAGAAATACATTCTTGTTTTTAGAGAAATAATTATTTAAGAGTGATTTACTTAGAACTTGATTTTGAAAATTTGAAGTTATTTTAAAACGATTCAAAATGAGTTTCTGAAGTGTATTTTACATCTAAATAAACAATTCTTCCCCTTTATTTTACAAAAATTAATTCAATCACAAATTATCAATAATCGATTTTCGAGGATTTTGTTCCAAACCAAAGCAGATTATGGAATAAAGTATACACAATAATAAGTTATGTAGGCCTACCATTAATATAAAATGAAATGGGTAGTAAGACGCGGTGCTAATAATAATAATATAAAATGCAATAAAATACTTGTGATTTACTAATAATTTCCCATGAATAAATAAATGGTATTACTTAAACGTAAAATCCGTTCTCCCTGAAAGTAGCAGTCTAACTTGGAAAAATTATTAATATGAACCTATCTTATAAGCTCTGCTATACCATAGGGGAGAAAGGTATGGTAAACTTTACCTTATAATATAAATGAAAAATCCATAAAATATCATGTAGGATTACCTTCAAAAATTGGTTATCATTAAATTACTGCTTACAAGGTTTTCCTTCTAAAATAAATGGAACGGAACTTCGCACGGACTTTCTCGCTCTATTTTTTAAAAATGGAGATATTTACTCAAAATTCGAACTATAATATAAACTAGCGAACCCGAGAAAAAATTGTGCTTTGCATATGTAAAACATTTTTTGTCTTGTGGTTTTAAATTTTATAATTTTATTTTTAAAGAATTAACGTCTTCATTTGTACATTTGGACTAATAAAATATATTGATATTGGTTTTCCAAAGGTCAACACTTCGTATTAAAATTATGGTTTCCGGTTTAGAATTTTCTGCATTTTATTAACGGATGCACATATTATGGTTAATGCATTGCTATTAAATATCTCTTTTATAAATGTTGACCAATAAAATAGGTAACTATTGACTATTGAGTCTAAAATGAGAGAGATAGATCATTGCTGTACCAGAGGTGGATCCGGGTGTGGAATGTGGGGGGCACGCGCCCCCTTCAGGAAATTAAACAAATTTAATTAATTTTAAAGACACTACTAGTTTTATTGTCACGTAATACTATCTCACTTAAACAATATCATTTTTTTAATTGTTATTGGTAATATTATCAAACGATTAATATAGGGTAATTATTATTAATACTTAAAACAATGACATTAAGTATTAAAATGATGAAAATGGGCATTAATTAAATTACCCAAATTTAAGTTGCACGACTCTCACCTTGTTGCACAAACGTTGTTTAAGTTTAAATTTGTTTAATCATTTTTTCTATTACTATTTCAATGATTAATAATAAATAAATATCTTTAAAGTAATTCATTTTTAAATAACGTGCTTTAAACAAAATATTTGAATAATACCACACACATAACGTGTTAGTATGGATTAGTGGTAAAATTTTTATTTTGGATGAGAAAAAACTAATTATACCATAGAGTGAAATTAAAGTTCGATTGTTCGAAATCTGAATAATACCATATATTTTGTATAGTTGATTTAATAGCTAAAAAACTATTTATATAATAATTATTGTTATGGTGTTTAAACTTATTTCCCTCTTTATAATCACTATTTGTTGATGTTCTTATAATTTGCTTTTAATCAATTTCAATACTAATAGCAAATTTCATGTTATACCCTTCATTAAAGGATTATTCTCAAGTTTAGCGCTAAACTGAAAAATTACTTAAAGATTTATTCTCAACCTTTGAAGAATTTTTATGTGAAAATTTCTTGAGGTACCTCCCACTGCCCCTCCCCAACCCAATCCCAATGAGAGCACCCACGTCCCTCCCTCCCCCCTCACGAAAATCCTGGATTCACCTCTGTGCTGTACAAACATTTTCCCTAAGAGGTTTAAGGAAAACCAACCACTTTTTGAGAGTCTTATATTTAATTAATCTATAGCAGTTGAGAATTTTTGCGTTTACTCTTAAGTAGTATCTCTTCACAACTAAAGCTCACAAAATGGTATTAATATATTTGCCAATATCTCAGAAACTATTGGTTTTGTAAAAATGTATTTAAAAAAAGTTTTTATTTTTAATATTACTAAAATTTAGTAGCGTGTGAAGGAAACTTTTTAAATGCGAAGTGAAGTCGAAGAGAAGCTTGAAACTTGCAAAGAAAAGTCGAAGTCTAAGGCCTATATTAATAATTAAGGCATATAGGCTTACTAATAAGCTTAGTAAATTATCAATAAATTTTTCATATTTACTTACATCGTGGAGCGGATAAAATTATTTTGGAGACTTTACATGCTTGTCTTTTTATTTGCATTTTTATGATAACAATTATAAATTAAATTTTGTTTTCGTCTCCCACTTTTCGTATCAGCCATTTTGAATAATAAAGAAACGCGAAGAAGCTATGAAAAACTTCCGTGACAAAATGCACTTGTAAGTTTATCACAGATAATTCCAAAGAGATATAATATTAAACATTAGACGTGAGCTGCGATTATAGCACAACTAAGGCGATTTATCTGCTTCGTACCAGTGACCATGGTGTTATTTCTTTAAATGTATTTTTAATTTTTACAAAATTATGTTGGCAATAGTGAATACATTATATTAGCATTTACATACCCGCTTTTGATCTATGTTTAAATTATGGTAGTTAAATTACCCGTCGGTGTTAACATTCTGTTTAGTAATGGTTTTAAAACAATCAAATATTTAAATATGTAATATTTTGTAAGATACCATTTAAATTGTTTGATAATTTATCAAGGTTTTATCCTTTATTCGAAATTTTTCGAATATGCGAAGGTTATTGTAGATGTTGAGGTCAAAACCGAAAGAGATTTTACCTTCGACTTCGACTTTTCGAAGCTTCGTGCACCATTACGAAAACTGTACAATGATAAAAGATTTAATATCTCAAATAGTTGCGGAGACATAAAAATATTTTTTTTATAATCTTAATCAACGCCTAGATACGAATTTTAATCAAAATTGTCATAGTCGATTTAAAAAAAATGGAATTTTTCTCTTTTCACCACCTTTTAGTAAACTGCTCTTAATTTTAGAATTAGTCGGACACACAGATATACGCCGTTGGAAAAATACCTTTTTAGGGTTCTGGGGGTCATGAAACGTCGACATCCATTAACATCTTGGGTTAGATTTTTTTGACGGTCGTTATACATTACCTTAAAATTCTGGAAAATTTAAATGTATATATATTTGCATATATATAAATAAATATAAATATATATATGCGAATAGCAGGAAGACGATTGGTTTTATAAAAATATATATCAATTAAGAGATGTATATTATAAATAGATATACATTTATGCAATGATAAGTAATTTCATATCTCAAAGAATTACGGGGATAAAAATTTTAATTAGAATTTACGCATCGGACTGGAACCCTTAAAGGCATTTTGATGAAAAGTAGAGAGTAACCATTTAGTATTTAATATTGATCAAAGCTTGGAAATGAAATTTAATCAAAATCGTTACAGCCAATATTATACAATCGATTTACTCTATTTCTGCCCTTAAGGAAACTACCCTTAATCTTAGAGTTGGATAACCAATTCCAAAAATTCCTCGGAGCAACCCAATGAAAACCCTATATACCAAGTTTTAGCCCAATCGGTAAAATAGTTTATGATCTAGCCCGAGGTGCGGACTGACAGAGAGATGGACAGACAGAGAGATGGCATTGATAAAGCAAATTTTAGGATTCGGAGGATCATGAAACGTCGACATTCATCTAAATCTCGAGTTTGATTTTTATTATTATTATTATTATTATTATTATTATTATTATTATTATTATTATTATTAGCACCGCGTCTTACTACCCGTTCGGGTTATACGCACTTACGCTAATGTGTAATGCTAGGGTGATTGTGAAATGAAATGAAGGACCTACAGTTTAACGTGGAATCCAAACCACGGTGGAGGCCTGGCATTCCCCACATTCACAAGATATCTTGTCAGAGGTCTAGGAAGGGTTTGGTAATCAGATATTTTTTTTTATTTTTTTTATGATCACAATACTTGCTCTGCCTGTAAGGTAGCGAGAAAGTAAAAATATTGATATTGGGTCTCCAAGGGTCAACACTTCTGATTAAAATGTTGAATCCCGGTGTAAAAATTTCAACATTTTACTAGGAGTTGTACATATTATGGTGATTGCATTAATATTAAAGCACTCATTTATAAATTATGTTCAATAAAATAAGTAAATATTAACTATTGAATAAAAAATTATAGAGCTAGATCATTGCTGTACAAACATTTCCCCTAAGAAATTGAAAAAAAAAATAAAACATAAACTTTTTGAGAAACTTATTTATTTCTTACTCTATGGTATTAGAGAATTATTGTGTTAAAATTTAAGTAGTATCGCTTTACAAATAAACTCACAAAATTGTATTAGTATATTTGTCAATATCTCAGAAAATGTTCGGAGATTCGAGAAATTTCAGCTTCTGTAAATTACCCTAAATTCATTTTCATGGGAAAATGAAAATATCCAGTTTATTTATAATCTTAATCAACTTCTAGATACGAATTTTAATCAAAATAATTTTAGCCGATTGTGATAAAATCGGTTTTTTCTCTTTTTTCACTTTAGTAAACGAGCATTAAATTTAGGGTTAAATATCCAATTCCAAAAGTACCACGGGAGTAGTGGGGGTGGCACCATAGCACAATATGACCTTTAACTTGCCTGTAAACATCCTTGTGCTACAACAACCTGTTGCTGTGTAGTTACCCCCAGGCATGCCCATTAATTGTCGATTAGGGGCGTTGGAGTTTAAAACTTGAACACATCCTGTTGCTGCGTATATCCTGTTTGTATCCCCCCCGGGCATTGATGATTGCTTCCAGGACAATAACAAAGCAATTAACAACTAGACTAGGGGTACAAGGTTAAATTTATAAACCCTGTTTGTCAAAAGATAATCTATAGTACAGGTATCGGAAGGGGATATCAAACCCTGTCCTCTGAACAAATAAGTATTATTAGCACCGCGTATTACTACCCGTGCGAGTTATACGGAGGACCCAAAGTTTTAACATGGAATCCGAACGACGGGCGTTGTAGTTTTATACCAGAGTACGGTCTATCAAACCCTGGGAACCCCCCAAACATTCACATCCTCTCCCTCCTCACATATCGATTGTTGATGATTAGTAATTGATTATCATTAACGATGATTGAGAGGGTTTCTAGCGTAGAATTCCAGACCCCTCCCCAAAGCCGTGTGGAGTTGCTATTTCCCTCTTCCACTAAAGGGTTTAAACACTTATTACGTCATCATTCCCTCTTCCGCTGACGAGTCAAAACACTTTTCCCTCTTCCACTAATTGGGGTTTAAACACTTATGACTTCACCATTCCCTCTTCCGCTAACGTGTCAAAACATTTTCCCTCTTCCGCTAATGGGTCAAAACCCTATTCCCTCTTCCGTTAATGGGTTTAACCACTTGTGACATCACCCTGCCCTCTTCTGCTAACGGCTCAAAACGCCCCTCCCCTTCAACCACCTCTAGGTTCAAAACATCCTCCCTTAAACACTTTCCCTACAATCACCTCCACCTTCAACCCTTCCCCCTAACACCACACCACAAAACACATTCAACCCTTCCCCTACAATCCCATCACGGGTCAAAACACCCCTCCCCCTTCATCCCTTCCCGATTATTGATGATTGCTAATTGATAATTGAAAGGGTATCTAGCGTAGACGGAGAATAAAACACAGATATTACAAATATAAATATATAATAGTATTGTGATGAGTTGTTGACGCGAAATCTGTCCTGTTGGTTTTTCCCCAGGCATGACCTTGAACATGACCATGCCTGTCAATTAGGGGCGTTGTAGTACGGGAAATCAAACCCTGTCCTCTGTAGTAGTTATTGATGAATCTTTGAATAACAAAACGAGCGACTATAAATAGATATCGAAATCATCGATTTCACATCGATCCGGGATATAAAGCGGGACACCCCGCTTGGTCGTCTATTTATAAGCGTTTGTAGAGCGGATCAATATGAACAAGTTACAGCAGTTGATAAATATTGTTGACGCCGTGCAGACCTTAAAATTGAGTGATCTAATCGTCGACTGAAAGTACTCGGTGGATAGATTAAAAGTGGTCGATACAAAGTTTGGGAGACGTCTAGTAGCCTATCTAGATGGCGAGTTTTGTGTTTTTCTACCCTGTCGTTTCGGTACTCTAACAGATGAAGACGTGTGCGAGCTTAATAACGAAAAACTGTTACTTACCTGCGCCGGAGTAAAACCAGGTTCAACCACCATTTTGAACTTTGAACGCGTTTAAGAGTCAAGCAGTAAACAACAACGTCGGGTATCGGCAACGTATTCCACAGTAGACCCTACAAATCATCCAGCACGTTTAGAGGTCAGGTACGCTAACCATGCTTAGAAACGCCTATATTAATTTAACGTTTGTGGGTCATACTATTACGGGGTGTGCTTATATTACGGCAGAAAATATCCACAGTGTGGATGTGAGCGATAGACATGTAAAGTACAAAGTAGTGAACCACGACAGAGGTGTACCACAGGATCGAGGCTACATTAGAGTTCTGGGACTCTACCTTTCACACCATAAGACCCACTGAAGTACTACCCTACGAGAGAATCGAAGAGATCGACCTGTGTGATATGGAATGTGTTGTGTACAATATCCGCAAAGGGGACGTTGTGGCCGTCTTGCCCAGGCCTACAACACCACCCTTCCAACACCCACCAACAGCCTTCACTACGCCGACACCAGCGTATTCATTGCCAGAGTCGTCTGTTTAGAGTACTCACAGACCTAAATAATATTGCTGTTTGTAAATTTATTGCTGATTGTCAACAAAAAAAATTAGTAAGAATATGTGTTTAATATTTAAGGTAAGGTGACAAGTTCACACATGGTATTCAATATATTGTGATAGTGTACCAGCATTTGCGTGGAGTGAGAGTTGGAAATTGTCTAGAATATGTTCAGCCTTTGGGGCTGGAAATGTTTGAACCACTAACTCCGCTACCAGACATGGATACGATTTCAACCTCCCCGCTCTGATCTTGACAAACACCTAAATAATAATTAAGGATGAGATGACAAGTTCACACACGGTATTCAATATCTTGTGATAGTGTACCAGCATTTGCGTGGAGTGAGAGTTGGAAATAGCCTAGAATATGTTCAACCTTTAGCAGTGGAAATGTTTGAACCCTTAAAGCCGCTACCAGGCATTGATTTGATTTCAACCTCCCCCCTCTGATCTTGACAACCACCTAAATAATATTTAAGGTAAGGTGACAAGTTTACACACGTAATCTAAGCCACACAGTATTCTGGAGGGAGAGTTGGAAAATAGCCTCAGCTTGATAGGTCAGTGTTCGATCTCCAACCTATCTAGTTTTAAAAAATTTGTCATCAGCTAGCTATCTATACACCTATACTGTGTCTAGTTCACATAAACAAAAGCGTGATAAGACACACAGTTTTCGGAAATAGCCTCTGTGTTCAATTATGAGACCCGCTTAGTAGGTATGAAGACGGAAAATGTACCCGCATTTTCAAGATGTGTGCGGGAAAAAACCCCTTTGGTCTACGTTTGCGGGGGGCTAACACCTATAATGGTCATGTGCCAGAACGGGAATCAAACCCGCGAACTCCCTGGCATCGGCAGTGACGCCTTAGACTACGTTACCAGTGATGCAGGTAAATAACAAACGTATTCAGAGTAAGTTTGTTGATAGATACTGACCGCAGGTAAAGTAGCTATATGCTCTTAATGTAAGGTGTCAAGTTCACGCGCGTAAAATAACGCATGACGTAATAGTACCCGCATTTGTATGGAGGGGGAATGGAAAACCTTCCGGCACTGATGAAGGAATCTATAATATATATACGGTGTGGATTTGTTTAGCAAAAATATTAAAAATTATAATGCTCACAGAGACTCCCCCCGGTGTTCTAAGGCTGATGTATCTCTGGAAGTGGAAAAGATTAATGAGGGATCAAACCCCGATCTTGCACACACAAACTCTTCACATTTTTTTAGCACAGCGTATTATGTGCTAAATGAACCGCAGGGAGAGTGTAACGTTCACCCACCTGTGATTTGAACCTAAAACTCAACACGGAGAGTGTGTTTGCCTGTACATATCCTGCACCAGGGTCACAAGTCAAACAGTGAATTTTATTGAAGAGGGGGTAAAGATGCCACCAGGGTTTTCATTGGGTAAGCCCGAGTAATTTTTGGAATTGGTTATCCAACTCTAAAATTAAGGGTAGTTTCCTTAAGGGCAGAAATAAAGTAAATCGATTGTATAATATTGGCTGTAACGATTTTGATTAAATTTCATTTCCAAGCTTTGATCAATTATATACCAAATGGTTACTAATTATACAACATATGCTCACTTTCACAAAAATTAAATACATATTTTTAAACTAATAGTTTATATATTTCATATGTTCTAGTATTTTTGGCATTAACAACATTTTTTTTTTTACCTGGCACCTGTGGACAAAATACCAGGGCCCATTTATTCTTATAAGTTTTCAAACTATCTCTTTATTCAAATGTGGAAACATTAATTCAAATAATATCTTCTTAATCCTTACACCATTAAATTCATTAAAGTCAATATAGCTCCAACGGGTATTATGAAGCGATGAATTTTTTAAATTATAAACATAAACATGGCGAAAATTATATAGACCTACTTACCTGTTTGGTGTTAAAATGACATTTTATTATATATTAATTTCAATAACTTACCTGTCTATTGCTTTGATGGGCGACATTCACGATCAGGACGATCAACAAAGCCCGAAAAGTCATCAATGTCAACTCCCTCGCCGTGTTCATAAGCGTATGTGATGTCACCAGTAGTTCCAACAGAGGACACAAAACTAGTAGGAATAGCCTGAACACATTCATCGCAACCATGAGCCCCAAGATATTCCCCGTGTCCCTTTCTATCCCCTTCAAATTCAGCCATAGAGGTACGTAGTCTGGTAAACGTCGCCGATGTCTCCGATGGCCTCGTGATATTCTCCCAATGTCTACTTGATAGTCCCGCAAGAACTGTCTACCCACTGATGACAGGGTGCTGTACAAACTGATCCACAACATGTTAGTCGATGTCTCAAAGCAAATATGGACCCCAAACAGCAAGTAATAATATTCACCACCCCATAAATATATTCCCATGAAAAGGTTAAAGCCCATTAATAGTATTGGAAAAAGTATCAGTTTATTTGATAAAACAATACAGCAACAGCAAACTCTCTCGTAGTCGTCTTCAAGTTGAATCCATCGATTGAAGTAAGAACAAATTTTCCTGGTAGAGACCCAGAATATTGCTGAGAAAGAAATACTACATAATATTTTGTGTAACATCTCAGTCTGCATCACTATTTTGAAAATACTTGAAGAACTATTCCAGCCGATTTCAATTGCAAAGTTGAATGTAAACAGGTAATATATAGCACACATTTGAAGTAGTGTAAATACGGTTAATGAATATAATCTAATTAATATATGTCTAAGGTTGTACGTGGAAGAGAAGCAAGGTACAAAAATGTTTTCTTTGTTGACCAAAGGGAGACAACCCAAAAATCTTACAACAGTAAAGAATGGTTTGATCGTGGCTATAACCTTACTGTTTTTATTTTTCGAACTATCATTAATGGCACCTTCAACTTCATTGGGAACATTACCAGATATTACAGCAATTCTCCTTTCTGTTCTTAATCCAAGCATTTTTAGAAAAGTATTCCAGATAAAATATCCTCACTTATGTGGTTTTCATTAGAAATCCACTCATCCATAAATATGAGTAAATTCCAGGAGAATATACTAAGCTAACTTCGTACTTCAAAGATAATTTAAATATTGATCACTTTAGTTAAGTAACCCTTGCATTTGTGACAAGCTCTTGATTCGTTGAAACTTCACTTGTCACTTGATTAATAGTGGTTTTACACTAAATATAGGTCGAACAACATTATTAAATTTGTTTGTGTTTTAGATGGTAATTGTTCTGGAAATATTTAATGATAAGGAATTCAAAGCGGTATTATTAGTATAAAAACTTTGCGAAGTAATTATCGAGATAACTGAAAATTAAATGCTAAGTGAAAACAAATGTTTGGTTTAAATTATTTTCGTGTGCTCATTCTGATCAGTTGTCGTGTATCTTTAATTATCTTAACATATCCTGCAACAACCTATTTGGGTTTTAATTATGACAGTACCTCAAAGAAAATTACAGTTTTCTTTTCTGGAGTAAAATTGCTATTGATCAACAAATTAAATGATTCATTTTGCTGATCATTAGTCATATGATTTGACAGGCAATAGAGAGATTTTCCATAATTGTTGATAGCACTAATCCCTATAAAAGCCCCATACAACTAGGCCTTAATTAATATTATAGAAAAAAGCAATACTCCCAAAATTTTGTAATTAAAATCAATACTCATTAAAACGCGAATACAATTTAAATATAGATGAAAAATGCCACATGAGCATGGGAATCGAACCCTGGACCTTTACCTCGGCGTGCCAGTGCTCTACCTCAGAGGTTGGCAAACATTTCAAGCCCCTATCGACAAGTAAACTTATCTAATGTAGATCGATTATCCATCGTTTCTTTACTTTACATTTTTTTCATATAGAATATTTTTGAAAAACATATTTTGTTTTTAGTAAGGAGAAATATAATGGTTTATTAGGATAAATTAATAAAAAAGGTAGCAAATAAATATGTAATTATTATTGACTACTTTCTCTACTTAATACATATAAATAGGCCTATTACATTATTCCTTAGAATCAAACTTTCTCAGATATCTTTTTCCCCTACTCTTCTAGAAAAAATATATAAAATGTACATTTTCAAATTCAACTATTTAATTTTCCACCAATAAAACCGATTATGACCCATCAAAGCTGTTTTAGTCACAATCAAATATTATTTTATGAGATATATTTGCGATTTATAAGACTCAGAGATTTACTTTTAATGACGATATAGTTTTCTCGCGCAAGACACTTAAAATTGCCGCGAGATTGGCCGGTCGAAAGCGATCGACCAGTTGCCAGCCCCCGCTCTACCCCAAAGCTATTCAGGTTCGCCTCGTACACAATGTCATCAATCCCTAACAGCTTAAGACAGAGTCTGTGATTAACGTGTGGGTTTATCGACTAGTTAATACACCGTGTGTTCATCTAAAAACTTTCTACCAAAATAACTCGAAACCAACGAATCTGGGAAAAAAATGTTTTAAGCCAAAGCTGTTTGGTTCTGAGGGGGAAGTAAGGTGGTAAGGCTGGTATGACCTTGGGTGGCGTTGCTAAGGTCACGTTAAGGTCACTTTGATTTTTTAAATGAGACTTTCTATTTTTATAACATATTCCTGTGGATCATGTTGTGCCATTTTCAAAATGGTGGTTTTAAGCTTAGTAAAAGCTATCAGGAGAAATGAGCCTCACAGGTTTCCGAGCTATCAGCACTGGACGTGGCATTAAAATCTGGCCTATTCAGACATAGCTCGGGAAGGTACAAGTGTTAGTGTGTGAGATCGTAAACAAAACATTGTTTTTACTATCAATGCCAATTACAAATTATTTTTTTTGCATCGCATCTTACTACCCGGTCGGATTATACGCTTAAGTACTTAGTACGCTGATGTGTTAGGGATTGGGAAAGTTGAATTTAGAGGAAGTGAACCCGAATTTGCGTGAAGGGAGAGTGGAAAACCATTTAGGAAAACCCACCACAATTCACCCGACCAAGATTCGAACCTTGATCTCCCCATCCTTGGCAGTCTATTTCAACACTAAACTAGCACATTAGCTAACTATGCAACCGAGGCGGGTGCTACAAATCCATTAGTGATCTAGTTTGCTTTCTACTGTTACATCTACTCTTGAAAAATGGTTTACAGTCTTGAAGAGAAAACAGAATTGAATTTTCTTTATGGATCCGAGGTTCAATGTGCTTAAAGAACGGCGGTAACATTCAACCAAAGACACCAAGTTAAACATTTATGGCATGGTTATGTTGTTTCAAAATTTAAAGAAACTTGATTGTCGCAAACTAAAAACGGATTTTGCGTTCAGTATTGATTGAATTAACTCAAGCGGAAATTTTGGGCACTTATGTGTGAAATCCCAAAAGTTCAGTGAGGGAAGTGTCTAAAGCTATTGGTGTATCAATTGGTTCGGTTCATAATACATTAAAATTAAATAAGTTTCAACCGTATAAAATACAAATACAGGTACAGCAAACACTGAACGGAGATGATCCTGATAGGCGAGTACAGCTTTGCGAAGAAATGATCGAGTTATTGAATGAGAATCCATTGTTGTTAAAATGTATAATAAGCTTTTCTGATGAGTGCACCTTTTTCTTAAGTGGTTTCGTAAATAAACAACTGTTGTTATTGAAGTGATCAAAATCCTCATATTTTTACTGACATGCACACACAATAAACCAGAACATGTCGAAAAGTTAAAAAATAGGATAACACTGGCATGTAGAAGTATTACAAAAGCAACCCTACGAAAAGTTAGAAGTGAATTTGAAAATAGGACTATATCATTGTTTAGCTCAAAATGGAGAGCATTTCAAACACCTCCTTTAATATTAAAATTGAAAAAGTGTTTTTCTCTATAATTATTTTACAAATAAACATAAACGTGAACAAACATACGTGTGTGAGCACACAATACACAAACACTTATGCCTTCCCGAGTTGTGTTGAATAGGCCAAATTCTAATGCCGCACCCGGCGCTGGCGAATTAGAAACTTGTAAGGATCACTTATCGTGATAGATTTACTTTAATAAGCTTAAAACCCCCATTTTGAAGATGGCACAACGTGATCGACAAGAATATGTAATCAAAAATAGGGGTCTAATAAAAAAATAATCAAAGTGACCTTAACGTGACCTTAGCAACGTCACCCAAGGTCATACCAGCCTTACCACCTGTTAAAATTATGTTTTTCTGTAATTAGTTGTTTTCGAGATATTTTGGTAGAAAGTTTTCAAATGAACACCTGGTATATTAGAAACACATGTTAAAGATCTCCAAATTTGTATAACATGTATTACTAGTAAGATACTCTAAATATATCCAAAAATATAACACAATTTATCTATTTTTGTTAAGTGTTTATGAATTATACATTTAAAATAATTTAAATTATGTTCTAGTAAATAAAATACCTAGATATTTTAAAGGGTTTTTGCCCAGTACAGTTAAGGTAGGAAGGAATCTATTTTAACAGTTATAAAAGTTAATAATATGATTTTTATAGTTTTATATACAGTCGAACTTGGATAATTTGAACGTATATATTTCGAGTTCTTGTTTAGTTCGAACTTTTCTCTTAGTCCTTTGAAACTTCTATTAAAACAATGTTAGAAAAACTCACATGCAATTCTAACAAGTTTTGTTTAATTCGAAGTAAAATTACCTCGAAGATGACAGAAAGCAACCTGAAATCTAGTGTAGGCGACACGTTTACTACTCGACTCCAGGACATTCTCACAAGTGCTTACACTGGTAAGAATGGCTGAGCTAAGATTGACATTCTCCAAGCAGCCCGAATGTGTAACAGTGCGTGTGACCAAGTGAAACAAAACACTATCGCCAAATGCTTTCAAAAAGAAGGTTTCTGCCACAACGATGGCGGAGAGCAAAACTAAGCTGTTGAGATCACACCCGCTGTGGCCAACTGGGGAGATGAAGGACACGACGCAGGCGATCCCCGTGAGGATTTTGTGAACTTGGACAAGAACTTAACAATTTGTGGTGAACTTAAAGATGCAGAAATCTTGGCAGATGTTATGAACAATATAAATGACAGTGCATCCTCAGATGATGAAGAGGAACAGATGCAACTTCCAGAGGAGCCGATCCCAGCATCTATACAGGGCATGGACCACATTGAAGAGTTGGGACAGTTTGTCGAGGGACAAGATAATGTAAGTCCCTCTCTCTATTCTCCAGGCGTTCAATAACTAGAAGAATCTACTATAACTCAGAGTATTAACTCCAAAAAATAATCAAAAATTTCTAGATTTTTAAAAAGACTGTAAATACAGTATTCTGTACTCTACATATTGCTATGGAAAATCTAAGAAGAAAATTATATGTAAGCACTACTGTATTTACTTCACTGAATTGATGTTTGAAGTTATTTTTCCACCCCCCAAAAAAAATTAGCTAATTCTAATTTTTGGATGGTTCGAATTTTTCTAGTGGTCCTTTCAGCTTTGAATTAGCCAGGTTTAACTGTATATAGTTATGTGATCGGAAACTGTCACTTTTCATAGTAAATATGAAATACTAATGAAATAATACCGGTAATAAAGTGGAACACTATCACTATTAACTGCAAATGTAAATGTTTGTATTTTATAAAGTTTCTTCCCACTATGCTTTTTAAGTTGTGGTTGTAGGGAACGCGAGCTAAGAGCAATTTCTATAGCAAAACATTTTATTGACAGAATAAATCATATTATTAACCAGTAGAAACAAAGAGTTTGATTTTCTTCACATGGTGATATCAACAGTTCTTTAACAACTGTCAAGTGTGTCCTGTAATTTAATAACAACTTTTTCTCATAATTTAAAAATATCATAAAGTTCCGCTATGTTCATGACAGATATAACAGATATCCAACCACTTTTTAGATTACTATGAGCAGAAAATTAAACTTTCTATTTATACTGGAGAAATATTTGATTTGTTTTGTCAAAAAATATTGTTTTCTAAGAAAACTGAAAAAAAAAATCTTATCTTTTCTTGCTCCACCACACATCGCGGCATTTCTTATGGGAATCGCAATTTTGAGCTCCAAAACACATAAAATAGTCCTCAATTATCTTAGAATTTGTTTATTGTCATGACTGTTTTATTTGTAAATTTGAAAAATAGCACCTGGGCAGGAACATTGCTCTACCACTTATTTGTACAAAATTTGTCCCGTGCTCAGAGTTATTCTTCACTCATAGTTCAAGGCTTATCTATGCATGCACCCTTCGTTTACAATTAATTGTACAAGCGTATGCTTCCTACGTGACTCTATTTGTTTGAGAGTGAAATATTTGAAAATGAACCAATTTCACATTTTCAAGGGTTTTTAATTTAAATAATACAATTTGAATTTTAAAGATTTTAATCCTATATGTACATTTTGATATATTTAAGCCTCATTATGGCGTGAACTATAGTTGGAAATAACAAACTACTTCCTAAATATCACAGGGTTTCTATACGTCTGCAACGTGTTTCAGCGCTCCGGTAGACGGCCTCCTTAATACCATCGTTGTAGTTTTAGTCCATCCATTTATACTTAATGCCAATACTGTAATAATCAAGTTAAATCATACATTTTTCAGTTCCGGAAAATTACCTTAATAAAATTGATATATAATTTAATGAAACTGTGTGATGTACGTGTATTAACGCAAGATCGGGACATAGGGTTACCACTGGGGTAACTGGAGGAGCGTGTACCCTCATATACTTTAAAGGAACTGTATATTCTTTGTACAGTACATACAGTGGTAATGTAGGCCCTACTGTTCTGCAACTATAAATTATTTGACATTTTCAAATTTTGCATTGCTAGCTACAAAACTTTTTTTTTTTAGTTTGTAAACCTATTTTCAAAACCACGATTATCATAAGTGTTAGAAAAATATAAACAAATTACATAGCTTTTGATATCGAAATATGTTGTGCCATCAAAAATTAAGTCAACCAGTTGTTTCACTAATTATTGTGTTAGATACGTTGTGACCTATATTTATTTTCTGTCAGTATTAATTTTAAATAGCATAGTTAGGTCAATTCGTAAATTCTAGAACGTTCTTGGTTTAATAAACATTAAAGTGACAATTTTGTAACCATTTCATTATTTATTCCTCAAACCTTGATTAACATTAAAAAAACAGATTTAATCATTTCTCTCTTATCCATCTAGCCATCAATCTATCCATCTATCTATCTATATATCTACATATATATACTTTGGTTATCTTAAGGTAAAGTGTTCTTCTCAGGACCCGATGTCATCTAATTCTTCTTAAACGATAAAAATCGGTAGCACAGCTTCCCTCGGATGGGAAGTAAAGCCGTCGATTGTGACATGTGTAAAAGAACCCTGGAAGTTATGAGAAAATACCTTATCGGCAAAATGTGTAGGCCCTTTAGCGCTCACTTATAGACATTCAGTGTGTTAGGCAATGGGGAACTACCATTCTTACTAAATTGCCCTAGTACTAGGGATTTCCAACAGATGGTGCAGGTAGCACTAACCAGCCGAAGGGTTGAATGTATGCCCGGCACTGGATGTTTATAAACCGCATCAAACCAACTTTCGAGTTGCTGATTTAAGAAGAATATATTATACTTGGAATGGTCAAAACCTTGTTTCCTCGAATCCCTGGAATTCTATGGTATTCGAGAGATTCGAGATTCGTAAAACTGTAAAAAAAGTATCTCAAATACAATTACAAAGATCTAACTTAATATAACATTTCTAAAAAATTGGTAAAAGGATTTACATACACCTGTTTCATTTGGAGAACAACAAAATCACAAAAAAGGACAAAATAGTGTTAATATAATCAATTTGCTAAAAATATTTTCGCTTTTTTGTTTATGGTGTAATATACATGACAAACCAAATACCTTTTGTCAATAAAAACAAGACCTAGATAATTTTGTTAAATTCAATTTTAAATATTTTCCCTTTAACTAGAAATGTACATTTTTAAAGATTCGACGACTCAAATTTGAATTTGATATTAAAAAGAAAATTTAAGATCTTGAGTCAGTACTCTACCCATCCTTGATATGTAGGTATATAATATATATACACCATCTTTAAAATAGTTTCTAAGATGATGTTCCAAGTTTAATTTGTCCAGGTGTTCCCCCCTTGCCTTCCTCCCTTTGCTTGCAATGTCCTTTTTTCTACTACCGCTTCTCAAGTAAAGTAACATCACTGCTTGCCTGTTTTCTAATATATATATATATGTGTGTGTGTGTTTGATACAGCTCATAGTGAGCCCTGAACTATAGGTTATTTACCTGCTTTAGGATAACGCAAAGAATGAGAAAAATTAGACAAGACTGGGATTTAAACCTTCTAAATACTTGTTGAGGAACCTTTTAAAAGGAAACGCCTTGACAGTACCTGCATTTCATATGTAGATATAATGGCATTCCTCACTCTTTATCAATAAAACACATGCGCAATTCATCCCAATAAGATAAAAAAATACCGGAACTCCTAGTGACAATTAGGGGTGTAAACTGGTGTTCTACTAGCCACTCAGCAAAAATATTAAAACACTCTCATAATAAATAGTTTTGATTAGCAAATTTGGCTTAAATTAGCTATTTGTATTTATTTTTAACAAGCTAGGTCTACTTAACGTGTACTTTCTGAACCGTGTGTGTGTGTGTGTGTGTGTGTGTGCGCGCGCGTGCGCTCACACACGTTTTATGTTCTGTTCAGGCTATCTGCATATTTACACTAGTGGAGTAGGGATAAGCAAGAACATTTCTAGACGAAATGTAACTGTATTTACGGGAGAGAAAATGGGAAAACCACTTTCATAACATCCGAGCGGGATTCGAACACCTATATCCTCAATAATCAGCAGTCCATCGCGAAAGTGACGCCTTTTACTACACGACCACCGAGGCAGGTTACCTACTTATTATATCAAGACACATGAGCCACATCGGTGGGCACACAGACTAAATACCAGGATCATCCAGTCTGCTTTCCTGGTGACAGGAGGTTGGAATCTCAATCCCAGCCGATAATAATGACACTATTTTTATTATATGACTTTCTACTCTTCATCAATGCAAACGTGGGTAAATTTCCTCTAAAATATATATTACTCAGCCATACCCAACAAGAGTAGTTAAATAATTATAATAAGACGTGGTAAAAAAAATAATCAGATGTCCTACAAACTAATCTTAATTCTAGTACAAGACCCAGTTCCATTGCCGTCAACTAATTACTCTTAGAGAGAAAGTACCCTAAGTTTAATTAATAACCCAAATTTTGGTCTTGTCTAGAATCAAACCCATGACCTTTGAGTAAGTATAAAGACACGTAATCGACTTAGTGAGTCAAAATGTTGGACTTAGGTATTAGTCAAACCTTTATTCTCGTGACTGGATAGTTAAGATTCCAATTTTCATAGGAAAACTCCTTATCTAACAGTTAGAATAGCGAATAGCTCTACGTTCACGTATACATACGTCAAGTCGTGTAACATTCAGCTTTCATTTTTGATTGATATAATTAATTATCAGATCCCAGACTTTGATGACCTAAAATGATCAAAAAAATAACCTATAAAATGACTTCAATGTTCTATAAAAATTATTTCAAGTTTACAAAATAATTACTTAAAAATATAACAAAAAAACTCGTAATTAATGCACATGTCTAGGCCAAACACGTACTTTACAAAGGGAAAATAAAAAAATATCCATTCATTGAAACGTCTTTAACAAATAAACTCTTGTATCCTGCTAATTATAGTATTGATTTAAAATATGTGCTTCAGAAGACTCTAATAGGTACCCCCTACAAATACAACCCTCTTCAGCCTATTTGCAGTGCCTCACCAGAAATGTGTCTTTTACAGCCATACAAATAAAGAGGATACAAAGTTCATTGCCAACACTATCGTCTCATTTTGACAACTATGTGACTAAAATAATTATGTTTGAGTGTGTATAAGATATCGATAGTGTTTATAAATATACGTTTTCAAAATATATGACTAAGAATAACTCAAAAATAACCCAAAGCAAAGAAATACGACTTTAATTTCAAAGTGATAAATAATTACAAAAAAAAATTACCTATAAAATACACATTTCTACAACCAGCGGATCATGAATAGAATTTATGTACACATTAGCATTGTATGTGATGAACAAAAAGAAATGACACGTCATCAAATTCCGCCCAGTTAATTACTAACAAAATAACACTATCTCCGCAAGAGAGCTATACTGACCGAGTGGCCGCTGCATGCTGGTGAAGATAGTGTGGTCAGAATAACTAGCCCTACAGCCGTTAATTTCAGTTTTATAGATCAAATCCACTACTTCTTTAACCAAGTTTATTAATTTGTCCTCATGAGACTGGGTAAGTTGACCTCGTTCCAAGCCCACTGCTTCACAGACAAATCAGGAAGCGCCAGAGCTCGAACCTGGGAACTCTGTACCTGTAGCCAAGATCTCTGACCACTAGTCCGCATAGGTGGTCAAAATAACTACAATAAAGCAAACAAACATTGCCATTGTTGACCACAATAAAAAGTTTGTATTTTCTAAAAGGTACTGTACCTCCAAAACTCATATTGTTTTTATTTCATCCCTAGACTCAAAGTGTTGATTTGTGTACTGTCCCGAATGAAGCATCACGCACACTCGTATTGAAAAGAGTTGCCCCGAAACAACCGATGTGTGCAACCAATAACGCGTGTGTGTGAGTGTGTGAGATCTGGGCTGTTCCCGGCTGCTGTGTTCCACGTCTATTACATTGTTGTAGCCACACAGTCATTAGCATTTAACACGCGGGCCAGGCAGGCAGGCCTTGCCCGGGTCACAGCGCCACCAAGGAGGTCACAAGAGGAGGGTTGTGACCAGACACATCGGACCATGAGAACAACACTCCTTCGTCTCTTTGCGCATAAACCACGCATCTCCACAGACAGACACGATTCTGGTAGGAAGAACAACAAACTAACATTTTGTCTTAAAGTCAACGTTGATAACATCTTAGTAGTATTATTTAATATCTATTGATATTATCTCTCAAAAGTGACATTTACAGGTCACATGACTCTACATATTAAAATTGTTTTAAATATTTATCTTATCACACACTCCATGTTGTGAGCCCACAAGTGATAGATACAGACAAAGTTGCCGATACCATTAGCTATTCTAGTACTAACATTTGTGGATGAAGGGTGTGATATGGCCAGCACAATGAATCCTACGGTCGTCAATCTCCGTTTTTTAGACCATAGCCACTACATCTTTATTCAAGTAGCTACTTATTATTCCTCACGAAGTTGAGTTCGATCCCGTTTCAGACCCAATAATTCACAGAGTAAAAGTAAAATAAAAGTTTTTAAAATGTACTATTAAAGGGAAAAGTTGTAAAACTGTCTCTTATTCCTCCAGGAAATTTATAAAATTCTAGTCCAGGGCAAACAACTATCCAATGGCAAGGCTGTAAACCTGTCTCCTCTTCCTTCATAGCGTAGAGGACACCACCAAATTTTTCCACAGCTAAAAATGCATAAGAAACGATTTTTTTTCTCTTTTTTAGCTATAGTAATTTTATCACAGTTTTAGAATCAAGAATGTATTGAGTTCACTGCGTTTTTATTAAATAATAAAAATTCTGGCAGAACTACTTTTTGTATACATTTGACCAAAGATGGACATCTCCTCTACGAGGTGAAAATTTTCTCTGCCTAGTAATAACTTCTGACAGTTATTATAAAATTAAGTATTTTTCTTTTATAGAGAAGGACTTTAAAATATTCTCATTTTCAAACAGCAAAATTATTTGAACATGAACTCTATTTTTTTTATAAAATACACGCTTAAATTATGTATTGAGAGTTAAAATAACTTATTTTGACACTAACTCTAGGAAATATGACTTAACTATATGAAATTTATAAGTAAGAGATTTTTTTGACACTCATTCAAAAAATAATTAAAAATCTATCTTTAATTATGAAAAGATATAAATTATTTATCATGATATCAGCCTTGAGAGGGTTTGGAACCTTATTGAGTAAAGGAAATAAATGTTTAAAATATTCTTGTTTGCTGGTTGACTTTAGGCGAGCGCCGACAAGTTCGGAGACGCTTTCTTTGTGTGCCAGGACACTTGGAGCAATGGCGACTTATTCGTGCTTTCTAATACTTGTCAGCACTGGATCACCAGCATTATACGTGTATGCAATCTAACATCAGAATTTACAAGTCTACTACAGACTATATATATATTTATATATTTTAATACTTCAATATTATAATCAAAGCTTTCCCTAAAATAGTTCCTTCCCTTGGGATTTAATAATTTTAAATTCTTAAAGGAAAACGTTCCTCTCAAACGCAAACCTAAGTAACAGGCCTGTCAATCTCATTTGATTAAAATGGCAACATTGAACATTACAAATATTTAGAGGGCAGCGTTAAAAAAATATCTGTATCATCCTAAGTAAAAATAATTCTAACTTTGAATAATGTATTACTACAAAAAGTAAAAGACTTAACCCCCTAGATAAAACAATAAGAGTAGTCCTATTATTATTTTTTTACCAAAAGCTACAACTCATAACATAAGTATGTTCTGCCAATCAATTTTAAGGGATTGATCTTTTTTTTATCACATCTTACTACCTGTTTAAGTGTTACGAATATAATTATGATAATTACTATATTGAGGGTAGGGATGAGGAAGGAAGCATTTTAGAGGTAATCTACCCGCATTTGCTTGGAAGGAGAGTGGGGAAACATTTAGGAAAAACCCTCATTGGTAGAACCAACGGGGATTTTAACCCCGATCTTTCCATCATAGGCAGGCCAGTCCAACACGAGTGTGATGCCTTAGACCATTTGGCCACTAAAGCAGATGTCCAAGAAAGGGCATACTTTTTAAATACCAATCCCACATGCCAGAATTGTCCAAATTATACCAAATTCCAATTATCACATTCCTAAATGTGGTATTTCCTCGACATTTATAAAAATAAGAATAGGGTTTCAATGCATGATGTTTCATGAAAAGCTCCACAGGCCACATAACATAATCAATAGGCCCTTTTTATCTCCAACAAACCAACACATCTTAAAAATAAATTATATTTTGTGGACATTCGCAAGAATATGGCGCCGAAAGCCATAAGTAGGACAAATATTGGACAATTTACTACCGGGTTATCTATCGTGTCCCCCTTTGCCCGGACAAGAGGATAGACAAAATCGTTACCATTAACTCTGTCGAAATCGCTTACGTCTGATAGATAATTATTACTGTATCCACAGTGGTAGACGAGAGGTCTTGAAAATTCGACTCGCATTTGTTGTCGCCGTTAATGAGATGGCAGGTAGCACTGAGGGGTGGCTATCCATATGGGAGTGTCTATTTTCCCCTTTATCTCTCCACGCTAACGCTCATGCATTTCCCCAAAACTACCTCTCCTAGTTCTCAACCTTTATAAGCTTGCTAACACATTTGTGTTGATCCTACTAATACAAAATATATTTTTAACTGTTTAGTAATATTGTTTTAAGATCCAGTGCTGTTAGAGATTGTTGTTTAATCGGATTTAGGTCGTTGATCAACCATCTCTAAGAGTAAGAGTATTAACGACAAAATAAATATATTTTAATCCTATTTAAGATTAAAATAAATGGTGCAACAAAACTTTAAAAAATCAATAATTATATATATACTATTTTTAAGGGCAAGTATATTACGTTATTTGTAATGTAAAATACTCTCCAGATACCTATACACCTAATCACAAACATAATTTTCGAAAAACTGCAAAATTTCAAAAATCAATCATTAATATTATGAACAATCTTTGAGAAAACAAATACAGGCAGGCCAATGACAGGGGGATACTAGGGGGACAGCAGTACCGGATCACGAGCTAAAGGGGGCCTGATCCTTATGTACTTATATATATATGTGTTACAGGAAAAGTAGATTGTTAGGGAGAGTTGACTCGGCCTAGGTAAAGTCGACTCTTACTAAAAGTATCAGTAAAAGTTGATTGAGAATAAACAGAGAATAAACAGATCAACTTTTCCTAGGAAGAGTTAACTATGCCTGCTGTGGTTTAGTAAAAGTTGATTCCGCGCTGTTGCTCTCCACATGCAACTGTTTTGAATATCCCAGCTCTATTTGTTTACTGTTGTTTTCTTTGATCACTCGTCCAGATGTTGGAGTTTTCAACAGTTACCAAGGATTCAGTGTGTGTTTGATTAATTAGTTTCAGTGTGTTGTTAGGTTAGGTTATGTTAGGTTAGTCAACTTTTACTTACTCAAGGTAGTAAGAGTATACTTTCCC
>CABFVZ010003604.1:0-26313 GCA_902151445.1 Timema monikensis
TCTATAGAGTTTAGAGTATAACGTGAAACGGGGGATATGAGAAGAGAAGGTATGCTACTATCGTCTATAGAGTTTAGAGTATAACGTGGACCGGGGGATATGAGAAGAGTAGGTATGCTACTATCGTCTATAGAGTTTAGAGTATAACGTGAAACGGGGGATATGAGAAGAGAAGGTATGCTACTATCGTCTATAGGATTTAGAGTATAACGTGAAACGGGGGATATGAGAAGAGAAGGTATGCTACTATCGTCTATAGTGTTTAGAGTATAACGTGGACCGGGGGATATGAGAAGAGAAGGTATGCTACTATCGTCTATATACTTAAGAGTATAACGTGGACCGGGGGATATGAGAAGAGAAGGTATGCTACTATCGTCTATAGAGTTTAGAGTATTACGTTAAACGGGGGATATGAGAAGAGAAGGTATGCTACTATCGTCTATAGAGGTTAAACACTAAGAACATTGTTGGCATAACTTTGCCCAAATAAAAACATTACTATATTTATATAATTATTTTTATTATTAGATTATTATATAATGTTTTATTAATATTAATTTTACCCGCTTCGGTGGACACGTGGTCTAACGCGTAATTCTTTCAGTAGACTAGACTGCCGAGGATGGGGAGATCGGGGTTCGATCCCAGTTAGATGGTTTTCCCCTCTTCCTCCCACGTAGATGTGGGTACATTTCTTTTAAATTGAACCTTCTTTATCCCTAATACATTAGCGTAATTAGTACATAGGGATACAACCCGAACGGATAGTAAGATGTGGTACTAAAAATATTATTGTTATTATTTTAGATGTAAAAAAGCATAGTCAGTATATTGCTTTTGAGCTCAAGCTAGATGGTTTCAGGTCATGGGACCAGACATAGGGAGGCCTACTCTTATAGTTTTAATAACAAAGATCTATGCATTATTATAAAATTGGTTTCAGAAAACCATTCCTGAGTTGTAGTACACACTCGGACAAAACCGCTTGGCTAGTAGCGATAAGGGCTGCTTGGAACCAAACCTGATTGGTGAATCGGCAGTGATAGCGTTCCAAGTGTGAGTGCCATAGCTGCGGCTGGATCTGATAAGCGCCATCGTAATGGCGGACAACGTCTCGTTTAAGAGATTCTTTGAGTCGACGCCGGATACAGGGAAGAACATGAGCGGGTGGTAGATAACAACTCCTTGGCACTGCTCAGGTGTCATTTGATTCGTCTAATAAATTCACAACAACAAAATTAATACCACTGGGTCAGAGTGAATGTTAAATATTTCCCATAAACAAACTAAAATACTATTTGGTTGTTAAAACAAGTCTAGTGGAAATAATGTAAATAAATTAGTTATTTGAACACTCCTAAGTAACATTAAGTAACAGTCAAACTGCATAATTTCCTCTTTTCAACCAGGACTGGAAACATTTTATATACAGGTAAGTATATATATTACTTCCGAACTAAACCTGGCTTGACACAAATTCTTGTCTTGTCTAAAACAAATATCAGTTTATTAAGGTGGTAGAGTAGGGGATGAGAGAAAAAGCCAGTGTTTTGACGTTTTTATCGAAAAACAATTTTATGGACAAAATAAATAAAATATACTCTGAAAATTGACACCTGGGCACGGGAATCGAACCCGGGACCTTTGTATTAGCACGCCAATGCTCTTACCACTGATCTATCCAGGATTCTTACCGTGCCCAGGGTTATTCTTCACTCATATTTTAAGGCAAAGTCTGTGATGGACTGTACCGTGGATAGAGACTAGCCCAGCACCAAGAACATCTTTTGTACTCACCCTATTCGACAGACAAGCTGGGGTCTCGTATGTTGACAGAAATCGCGCCACGGAACGACTGAAAGGTCGGCGTTTGATTCAATTGTTTCACCTGACTAAAGTAATCGGTGTAAAGCGCGCATGCGCGTTATGGTGAATTTAAGTGGATCTCTAGTGCCTCGTGTGCCCGACGTTGCTCCCACCCCCTTGATTCAGTGTGTCTATGGCGTTGTGCGCAGGCGCCGCAGAAGACGTCGGCGAAGTGATTGGATATTTGTGACTGCTTCATTACGTCATCTCTTCCATCCCTCCTTCCCCCCTATAATCCGAACAGAATATAAGCGAGTGCCCAACAATGAAAGGCACTCTTTGATGCCATGTAGGTCTCTAGGACTGATTAAAATGTAAGTTATTGTAAAAGAATGGGAATTGGACTTAGACTATGTTCGGCTACGATTCAGGTTAGGGTTCAAATTATGGTTAAGATGTAACCAATCTTTTCGGATCAATTAGGTGTTAGCTTATTTTTGGAACTTACATATATTTACATCTATTAGTGTTAGTAGTCAGATGGTTTAAAATCTATTGTTATTATGTTACCAACCTTTGGGATCAATTAGATGTTAGTTTATTTGTTTATTGAAACTTACGTATATTCATGACTGACAGTCTTAATTGTTTAATGGTTTCTAACGCTAATGACTTATAACTTAAACTTACTCGGTAGCTAGGAATCAACAATATTGTGGCGGAGCCTTAGGTGAATAGTTAGATCACTAAACTATCAGGGCTGCCTGACATACAAGTTGTATGTGAGATTAGCGAGCAAGGTGTTGTGAGGAATATCTTTAATATGTGATTGTCGATATATTAATTTCAACTACGAGGGAATAGTTGGAAATTTACTCTTTATTACAGTTTATTTTATCCTGTTATATTTTTACGAATATGAGGATCATTGTTTGTTAGCTATCGCGGATAATTAATGTTATCATTATATCCGATACATCATATTGTATATCAAATATTCCATGTTTATATACGTCTCTAATAAACTAGCCGTTGGGCCATATTTGTTGCATATCCTTGGTTTGTTCATGTCAGGACCCTATCTAACTTATACTAGTATTCCTGTTACATCTTTTTTAAATAATTCTGCAGTGACGAGGGTGTGTTTGGCTAACTGAGAACAGATAAATAAAGGTCCCTGGTGACTATTTCTATTTCATGTAACTCTGCGACTAGCTCAATGTGTCGGCTTGTTAGAGCGCAACCGCTACATTGCAGGCCCCACAGGGAGTGTGGTCGAGGACGTGCGGAAATTATTGGCTACAAATGTGTGATTTTTATTAAGGTCACGAGCTATCAGATAACGCAACCACCTTTGACTCGGTAATTGACTTAATGCAGCCATTTGTACAATTATTATAATTGTAAGGGATTGCATATTTGTAGCCGATTATTTCCGCACGTCCATCATAGATTCTGCCTTAAAATATGAGTGAAGAATGATCAATGATCCTAGGCACGGAACTATTCCTGGATAGCTCAGTGATAAGAGCATTGGCGTACTAAGCCAAAGATCTCGGGTTCGATTTCCGTGTCCAGGTGTCTTTTTTAAATTTTCAGAATATGATATCTAGATGGAGTAATCCCCACTAAAAGCAAAAATAATAGCTTTGGCTATATGATTCTTAAATAAAATATTGCTCTAGTACAAACTTATAATTTAATTTTCTTCACATGATGACCTCAAAATTTTTCAAATATCTGTATGTGCAGGAATTTAATAACTTTTCTCTTTTCTTATTGCCAAACCCTTCTTTCATCTCTGACAAGACGATATTAAACACAACTTGTGAATATGTGGAATGCCAGGCCTCCACCGTGGTTCGGATTCCACGTTAAACTGTAGGTCCTTCATTTCATCTCACAATCATTAGCGTAAGTGCGTATAACCCGAACGGGTAGTAAGACGCGGTGCTAATAGTAATAATAATAATAATAATAATAATAATAATAATAATTTTGCTCTTAGTTTAAAAAGTTCATCATCTAATGCCGCTATGTTCATAACAGATATTCAGGAATGGTTGATATCATCATATGAAGAAAATTAAACTATGTTTTACTGGAGCAATATTGGCCTTTTCTCGCATCCCCTTCTATATCACCTTAAGACCCTTACTTAATTACAATCTGAAACAGTTTTGGTGCTGTGGCTATAATACCGCTCATCCAAGCTATTCCGAGCTACACTGGCTAATTCAACAAAGATGAGGGTAACTTTTGAGTACACTTTCCTACTTTCTCAACAAAGAGCATGGGAAATTTCTGATTAAATAAAGAACACCAACACACCTCATTGGGTGTGAGCCCTGACCATCCGAATAAAAGTCAGGAGTGAAAACATTATTATATCCACGATAAAGTTAGCAGTTAATCTAAAGATATTGGATGGATAATTTTCTTTTGCCTATAGGAATACCCCTCACTCAATTAGGGCTAAAATATCGGCAGAGTTATTTCTTGGATTCAGACCAAAAACTTTGTTGTCAATATTGAAGCCTCATCTGGCTGCAAAGGTGGAGGAAAGAAAAGAAAAGTGGAAATAAATCGGAATAAAAAGCCGGGGTCACCTTGTATATTTGAAGAAGGACAAGCAGTTTGGGTTAAAGGGGTTTGAGGAAAAACTGAAACATGGGTGCCAGGGAAAATAGTAAGGAATATAAGTCCTGTTACGTATCTAGCTAGGGTGGGAAATAAGGTTAGGTTTGTGCATGTGGATCACTTGCATAATTAAATGTTAAGGAGTGAGACAAACACCAGGAGCAAATGACCCTGTGGAAGGAATACTTTTGCCTTGGGTTGAAGAACACAACAAGAAATCTATCTTGGGTGATTATACGAGCCGTCTCCAGAGAAACCACCTATCAGTTCACCCACTGCCTCGGAATTGCCTTAGTCCAGCAACCCTCTGGCTGTGAGACGAACTCCTAGGGTATGGAAGCCCCTGAGGAAGCTGAATCTGTAATGATCAAACCACCCCTTTCTTCCCTAGGATTGAAAGTGTGATAAGGAAGAGTTTGTAAATTAGGTTAGATGGGTTAAGTGACACGGTGAATAATGATGTAAATTGTAAGGAAGATCTAGGTCAATCTTTTTAAGGAGAAAGGTGTGGTATTTGAGAAAAGAAGACCGGAAGAAAAGGGAACATACACCTGGTGTCTACTGGCAGAGGTTGGAATTGATGACAAGTTCAAGTTTTTCTCTAATTTAATGTAGCAACCGAATCATTCTCAATACTGGTAAAGTTCATTTTTCGTTATGTCACTGATAATCCTAAATCACTCTGACATATAACTGAACTAGTTGTAATTAACTTTTTACAACAAGTTAATGTGTAATTAGGCTTCAGTGTAGCACCAGGATCTTTCACAGCCCCTCCCTCTTCCCCTTCTCAAGAGCTTGTGAAGTCAATGATAATCCTGAACGACTCTGGTATAACTTATGCTGTCAACAATCAAGATTTGAGGTAAAGTTCTCGCCTCAAAGCCCAATGTTCTTAAGTTCAAACCTAATCGATGGATTTTTCTTGAGTGATAAAAGAACTCTGGAAATTATGTGAAAATACTTTTCCCTCATAAATTGGTAAGCCCTTTCGCGATTGATCATAAACATTCTCAAGTGTTGATATAATCACGTTAGATACCTCGAATAAATAAAATAAATATAAAACAGTCGAGATACTCGCTTCGGTGGTTAAATTGTCTAAGGCAGTGGTTCCCCTTTATCTACCAGTGAAGGACCCTCCAAGAGGCCCTTTGAAATCGGCGTACCCCCTGTTTTTTCTAATCATTAGAATCTCATATATATAATAGCACCCCACCCCCTAATATTAATAATTCTTGTTAGAAAATCTACAAAACTGGGAATTTGTCACAGTAAATCCGGGTCAAATGTATTTTTACATAATTTTATTTTCACACTAACTCTAGTTGTAATAATGATGAATATAATAGTGATAGTTAAGAGAGAAAATCTAGTTAGGCCTGCATGAAAATTCATTAATTATGAAAAAGTTCAAACGTATTCATTTGGGTCTAGTATTAGTGAGATAAGTGGAACCTCTTCATTTTTCCCATCACTTCTTGAAGATCAGGTTGAAGACTGGACATTTTGACTCGAAAATCCGAATGCATGTCAAGCCTATTTTTATAGGTTATTGTTTTTCATGTAGCACAGTGCTATTATTATTATTTTAACTTTTTATTTTGTTAAATTTTGGTGGCTGTCACGGAACATATAGAAACAGGTAGCGGACCCCCGGGGGTCCGAGAACCACCTTTTGTGAACCACTGGTCTAAGGAATTATTCTCGCAATGGACTGGACTGTCAATAATGGGTTTATCGAAGCCTGGTCCGGTGTACTGAGGGTACTAAATGCTTTTTCATGTAAATGTGGACACACTTTTTATAAACTCCGCCTTCCTTATTTATGACACATTATCTTAATAAACAAATATGTACGGAAATAGATCGTGGAGTAAAAATAAAATATTCAAGATATTAAATGAAAATAAGTCCTACATGTCTTGTGCGATGTATTGAAGTACATTGCAAGCTTAAAGCCAGAAGAGTATGAGTTTAAAGGATAGAAGATATATATATATATATATATATATATATATATATATATATAGAGAGAGAGAGAGAGAGATGGTGGCTAAGTGAATAAAGCAACTAATGAGAAATTTGGTGTCACATCTCAACTTATATGGAGCCAGATAGGGCGGCTTGATGGAGGTTAACTCCAACGTATAGGTAAGGAAAATATTGATGGTCTCTGCTACAGATTAAGTTAAGAATGAGAATGAATTAGAATAATGCCAGTAGTCTTGGTTACACATTATTCTTCTAAGCAAGAGTAATAGGAATAGATATGGAATCAGAGCTGTCTCGCAGTAGTAGCAGAGAGGAAGAAGCCCATATTACATCTACTCAGTCCACCCGGTTTATAAGGGAAAAGTGTTCAACAATCCAGCTAAACAGTCCAACAAGAATATGATGGGGAAAACTAGGAATAGCTAATTGTATTACCTCACAGTTCACCCGGAAGAGAGTTGAAGGGGCGAGTAAAGTGAGAATAACCCAAAGTAGGAGAGGAGAAGCAATGAAGCCAATGTTTTGGTTGAGAAGTTCACCTGGAGTAAACACGGAAAGAAGTTGAGCAAGATTATGACCAAATGGAGTAGAAGTGATTAAGCGAGAAAGATGCCAACACTGCCAACGGTCCCGGCCACCAAGTGACGGAGGCTCTACTGGAAGAGTTCAGGACTAACTTCAGAGGTAGGCTCATAACGGGTCGTTTATTGTCACTAAGGTCATCCAACAGCTCTGTGGGACCAACTCATGTCCTTGCCTTTCCTATGATATTCCAAATATTGCATAGTTAGATGTTTAGCTTATTTCTCTCCCAACACCTTACTCTCCAGACACTGTCTACTAGGATAGTTGGCCTCTTATTTTCCTTTCTTCTTTGAGGAGTGTGTAGCAAGAATGGGACCGATGACCCGCTTAAACAGTTTCTCAAATGAAAATGGAGAGGTAAGGAAGGAGACAATTGCCTGACTACCCAAACCTCGGGATGGGAGCGGAGATTCAAGAAAGAAGAAAATACTCCAAATAGACCGCTCTTGATGTAAAAGTGGAGAAGAGAGAAAGAATTCAATTATCCGACTATACCCTCCTTGAAGTAGGAGTGTAGAGATGAGAAAATTCTTAGGGATTGTGCTGTGCATTTTGCTACTTAAGACTTCACCCCAAACATACTTTATTCTCTGTACCTGTAATATTTGTACTCACTGAGTTGGTCCCACAGAGCTGTTGGATGACTTTAGTGACAATGATCGGCCCATTATGAGCCCATTGGTCACCTCTGAAGTCAGTCCTGATCTCTTCCAGTAGAGCCTCCGTCACTTGGTGCCCGGGACCGTCGGCAGTAAACCTCATCACGCTGCTACCGACATGGTAGTTGCCCTCCGCAACCACAAAGCTTTCAGCGAGATCCTCCAGTGATCTGTAACAGGTGCGGTTGATCCATTTAAGCTGCCTACTTAAAACAAAGTATAAAATTATTTTATGTTTACACATTTTAAAATCGTCAAACCTTGTATAATTTTGCAGCATATTTGTTGGTGCTCAGTATATTTTAAGTGCAACTGTGTGTATGTCCTATCGTGAGAGTTTATAATCCAAATCTTACTTACTTTTGAAGCACTCAAATTGTTTGAGAGGATAAAGGGCCAGACGTATTCGTGCCTGTTGAATAAAAATAAGGAACATTTGGTGACACTAACGTTTAGTATCTCCCTAAATTTGTATTCATTTATTTACGATGTGGCCAGAGGCCACTAAGCCCATGGGTGTCCAAGTACAGTATTCTTGATACACAAATGTTCTTTTTTTAGGCCTACGCCCCCTTTATATTTTAAAAAAACAACCACCCAAGATTGGCATGCTATCAAGTTTATTTAGATTGAAATTGGGTCTGAAACGCAATTTGTAGTTTTTAGATAACATGTTTTTAGTTAAATATACATTAAATATATTGTCACTCAGAACATAACCCAACCTAATGTAACCTATCCTTAATATGTATACAGTTTTACTAACATTGAACATTGTAAATATATAAATAATAGGTTACATTAGGCTAAATACTGTGTTAAATTCTATTAAATACTTTGTTCTAAAATAAAAAATAAAAATATAAAACCCTTTAGTGACAACATATGTAATAAAATGATTGTTATCTAAAGACAACAGATCTCGTACCAGGCTCTGGTACGAGTAGTGCGTGTATTAAAATAGGGCCTGCGGGTCTGGTACGCAGTCTATGATTCTTTTAGGACAAATATTTAATATAACAACCTAACATAACCTATCCTTCATTTATTTACAGTTTTACTAACCTATCGAACATTGTAAATATATGATTGATAGGTTACATTAGGTTTGATTATGTTCTATCAAATACTTTGTTCTAAAAAATGACTAGTGTCGGAACTAGTATGAAAATAGCACGTGTCCTATCCTCACAACTAGTGCTAGCCAGCACACTAGATTTCAAGTACGAGCTAGTGTCGTGTGATACGGGTTTTATAGACACAGAATTCCCATAACGCAGACATATTACACCTATGCGGCCCGCGAACCTTTTGATGAACCAACATACAATCAGAGGCGTTCCTAGGGTTCCTTGTGCCCTTGGCAAGGAGCTGTATTAGCACCCCCCCACCCTTCCAGAAAAATAGTATCCCTTTACTATAAGAGCCACTATATTTGTCTAAAAATTACTGATAAAATTAAATTAATTTATGTCGTTTGTGATAGTCCTCATGTATTATTATTATTATTATTAGCACCGCGTCTTACTACCCGCTCGGGTTATACGCACTCACGCTAATGTGTAATGGTAGGGTGATTGTGAGATGAAATGGAGGACCTACAGTTTAACGTGGAATCCGAACCACGGTGGAGACCTGGCATTCCCCACATTCACAAGATGTCTTGTCAGAGGTGAAGGAAGGGTTTGGTAATCAGATAAATNAAGGGTTTGGAAATCAGATAAATTTGTGCCGGGACCGAGGATTGAACCCCGGCCGCCAGCACAGAAGTCTGACACCTTACCCCTAGACCACCAGGTCACCGTCCTCATGTAACACCGCCCTTAGTCTCCCCAGAAGATTAAGGCTGGTGCACAACATACAATTAACCATAAAAAAACCATAACTTGCAGAGGAGCCGAAAGGATAAAAACCAAAAGTGAATAGGCCGACACAGGTCTATTCACCCTCGGTTTCCACGAAATTCACACTCTAACTATTCCTATATATATATATGACGGGGAAATATTTAAAGTTTGAATAAAAGAATATAATCAAATGATAACATTTTGGTTTTATTGATGAAGAGAATAAACTTTGAACAGAATACGCGTCATATGAGGCATAACCAAGATTGCACAACATTTTAGTAATCATGAATTGGTTGCAATTCGTCATAATATTATCCATACGTTCTAAACATTATAACTGGTAACAACAAACTTTCTCTGCCTTACGGGCAATAAGTTACAAGTATCAATTTTGGCGATATTATAATATTTATGTCTGCCACGCAGATAAATACATTCTTAACCCAACAATAATAATCTAAACTTAAGGTGCCGTACGGGCTATACCAACAATACAATAGGCAACAATAAGTTTTCCAAGCCATATGAGTAATAAGTTATAAGTATTTACTTTGTCAATACAACTATATATTATCCGCAACGTGGATAATACTTTTATTACGCAACAATGACTTGTAGGCGCCATATGGGCAATGAGCTACAATTATTTATAAAACAATTACGCTTCATTTCGAAGTAAATTAATATAAAGGATTTTACGTTATAAATTTATATGAACCAATGAATATTACTTGTCTATAGAGAGTTTCTAATTACATAGGCCGAAATCGTATTTAGTACCTTCCTAATATGTCCTGGACACCTAGGTGTGTCCGAGGGGACAGTCCTGACAAGAGTGCCGTACATCTTGAATAACACCATTATATATGTTTATACTAGCTCAGGGGTAAACATAAATCACGGCTAACACAGAACAATGAACAGAGGGATGGCCCAGGAATATTCGCCGAGCTGGTAGAACATCCTAGAACACGTGGTTCAACATAACATTTCAGTCTGCGCATGTGCACCATACATTTTCAACCCCGCCTTGAGATATAGCACAGGTCAGCTGTTCATGAAGTTTCCTCCTTTAGTTGATCGGTCGGTTTGATAGAGGCATGTTGTTGTCGTCTTGTGTGGGAGGACGTAGTGAGTTTGAGCAGCTGAATGGGGCCTTAGGTGAGTTTACTTGCTTTTCATACGCTTTTGTAGCTTATTTCCAAATAAATGCTACACTCAGATTGTCTCCATGAAGTACAAAATTGTTTTGGGCACAAAAAACTAACATCAACTACAACTTTTAGAATTTCCAGCCATTTCTCAGTATATTTTAAAGGATATTTTGTGTTCGGCATCCAGCGTTTTACACATTTTTGATCTCCTTTCAAAGTATGATGAGATGAAAGTTCATGAATTTGGATGGGTGGATTCAAGTGTTTACAGTTCTGAAAACTTTTGTGAAAGTCAGAAAATGGCGTGAGTTTTGGAATCTTACAAAAAATTAGACATAGAGAATAAAAAATAGCGTCTTTAGATAGGCTATGAATCATCCATTGTATTTTCGCACTTTCCCAGTTTTTTTGGAGTCTTGAAAAACATTTGTTGCCAAACTGTCTTCTTTATTTGAGGTCTGATGTTAAAATTAGGACAAATGGACATTTTCAGGGCCGAGAGTTGGAAGCTGTTAACGAAACGAACACTATCAGGGATTTCAGCCCCTTTGAAGGATCTTCATAAGCAATCACGTTTAGTTTCATTTAGTTACACTCGCTGCAGGGGCCTATTCTCTGGGTATGCAAGTCCTGCGCCGAATACCCATGAATGATTATGAACTAGTTTTTAATTCGATGTTGTATGTACAAACTATGTAAATATTAATGCTTAGATTGTGAATAAATATACACGGTGAATTTTAACTTAT
Organism: Timema monikensis; assembly: GCA_902151445.1. Taxonomy (NCBI): domain Eukaryota; kingdom Metazoa; phylum Arthropoda; class Insecta; order Phasmatodea; family Timematidae; genus Timema; species Timema monikensis. Next base: position 11,442 of record CABFVZ010003604.1, read on the forward strand.
GTTACAAAAGCTAGGAGAATATTCCTTAAGAAAAACTAGGAAAAAAATGTGTTCACAGATTTTCTCTGAAGTCATTATTAAGGGAGTAATGAGCCCTTGAAAATTATGTACTTAAGACTAAACAATAATTTTATAACAATGTAACAAATGGGTGGGAAGACAATAACTGAAGCGAAGTATGTACTTATATTACTCAATGTACAGAAGGTAACACTACAATAGCCCTTGTGCAAATATTCGTGTTTTATCATAGAATATGTTCAAATCGTCGGCCACCGACATCCAAACAGCACCGACATCGCCGGGGCACGGATTGTCGTACTCTTTGAAACATGCCTGGTGTGTTTCTGATACTGCTGCACGTTGCGACAATTTGGGGCTGAAGGTTGTGCTCGCGTTCCACGAGTGTAGCTTACTGTACACGGCACTTTTGATGTGGCCCCACAGAAATAAATCCAGGGGATTCAGGTCTGGCGAGCGTGCTGGCCATGGAACAAGCCCATGGTCGCCAAACCATCGTCTACCAAACGTGCCTATCAAAAACTACCTTGACATGCGACTGAAGTGCGCAGGTGACCCATCGTGCCGGAACCACATTCACACACACATCAAAGGGCACGTTTTCCAGTAGAGAAGGCAAGGTGTTTCCCATTAAGTCATGATAGAGCTGACCGGTCAACCGACTCAGCAGGACGTGCAGACCAATTAAACAGTCACCCCGATGCCACACCGCACATTGATCTAAAATCATACTTGGTGAGCAAGGATGGAAGAGCTCGTTGGTTTTCATCTGCCCAACAATATAGATTGCGATGGTGGAGATAAATATCCATCAAGTGTAAATGTAGCCTCATCTGTGAACAACACAGAAGCATGGAAGTCATGATTTAGTACACTTCTTAGAAATCAGACATAGAAGAGACGTCTAAGTGGGTAATCGTCCATTCTTAGAGCTTGCACACGTTGCAGGTGGTAAGGATGAAGCTATTCCTCATGCAATATGCGACACACCGTCATCTTCCTCACTCGGCAATCTTCTCGAAGTGTGCTTGTGCTGGATGTGTTGTCTACATCATCCAGGATGTCTTCTTCTTCCACTGCCACTGAAAGTGAACGAGGTTGACCTGTAGAGAGCCGGTCGTACGAAAACAGTGGTCAACTCACAGTGCTGGAGTTCATCATTGTGGAAATCATTCTGCACACAGCCTTGCTCCTGCCCTTCCACATGAGTGTGCAGCTCCACATACACTAACTGCATGTCAGCCAGCTCCACATACACTAACTGCATGTCAGCCAGCTCCACATACACTAACTGCATGTCAGCCAGCACTACATACACTAACTGCATGTCAGCCAGCTCCACATACACTAACTGCATGTCAGCCAGCTCCACATACACTAACTGTATGTCAGCAGATCCATGAAAGTAAAGCTCTCCAGCTTGCACGTACTACTGTTTGTTATCAGGTGGAAGTTACTAGCAGCCTTCACCAGATGAATGTAGCAACTGCTGACACGTTCACACGTCTGGTTTAATAGCTGCGTGATGGGGTGAAAGCGTTTGATTTTCAACGGCTATTAAAATAACTTCAGAGCAAAACTTTGTACACATTTTCTTCCAAGTTTTTAGTAAGGAATATGCTCCTAGCTTTTGTAATAAAAGTTAAAAGTCACTCGGTATATGCATAAGAAATAATGGATTTATAGATTATTAATTTGAAAACTAATATTCGTTCACATTTCAAGAATATAGTGTTTTAAGTAATTCTTCTTACAAAACGATCTACCTACCCGATTATGAAGACCAAGCCAAGATGATTAGTCTTAAAATTATATATAATACTAATTTCCCCCTTTTTTTTAAATAATAAGAATAATTTAAAAAATATTGATTTTATTTAAGATGCTGACAACTATTTTTTAACAAGTATTTCTAATGTTCAATGTAGCCCTTATGATCAAACCAGTTTCACACGCCTGCCATAATGGGTCATAATTTATATTATTCAAGTTTAAAAAATTCTTCCTTTTGCCATATTTATTTTAAATAAACATAAATGTATACATTCAGTATGATGATTAATTCCATTTTATACCACTAACATTATTTAAACTAAGAATGTAATGGCAACAAATAAAAACAAGTATTGGAACGTTTTTACCCCCAAACCCACTTTCAAAAGAATAATCAACAGGATTACTTCAGGAGGGAGCTTTTGAGTGGGGGGGAGGGGGGGAAGCTAATTGTATTTAATTGAGAGAGACTGCACTGGGAATGAACGAACCAAACCAGGTTAAGAAGGCTCTAGAATGGGGGTCTAATTACATGACGTAGAAGATACCAACTCAAGCAGTGGCGAGTCCACTGTTTTACCAACAAAGCAAATAGTAATAAATAAAGTGTAACTTTTTGAAAACATTATAAAAAATGTTTGAAAGTAAGGAGCGGTTATAATTAGATGTGTTAATACGGCGACAAGATGGAACCTCTCTAACAACAAGTAACATCTTGCTGTCATAATAACACATGGTGTTTCCATAATTATGGTACAGTACTACCCACACATGTCGGAATGAAGTATTTCAGCATCTTTCCAGTACTGGAGATCACAAAGGAGTAATGGGACAAGGAAACAGATAACACTTAGAGTATTACACATCACTTAATTACTTCATTAAACTCGTTTGACAGATGTTAACCTTAACATTTTATTGTTTATTTCACAGCATAATTGAACTCAAGAGATTGTTTTGTCCATACTATATTGTATATCTCAAAGTTTTTGTATCGTCATTTTTAACGTGTAAATATATATTTTAGACTTTTCATCAACTCGTGTATGGTCCAGTCGATGATGCATTATTAATTTTATATAAATGTTCATATCTGGCAATATGTTCCTTCACTAGAAGTAGGTTCTAATCATACAGTTTGACTTGTAATTTCACTTGATATATCTACCAATTTAGTAACTATTTATTCTCTAGATTTTATTTATATATTTCTATAGCAATCTATGTCAGTCTTAACTTTTAATAAAGTGTAAGGTCAAGAACAAAGTTTTGGTTGAGCGTGAGAAAAGGACTCTCTGAACCTCAATCGGATTATTAAAAACCAACTCAAAATAGCTTCTAGAAGTACTCAATTTTCAAATTCCCAGATTCCTCTTTGTTTTAACAATCTAGTTGCTAACTTCTTCTTCAGCCGTTCATTCGAGTACGACTCTAATTCACTCTACGGATCATTTCCCTCCATTAGTTTCTATTCCTCGTAGCTTAATTTTACTCAATCATTTCCATGTCAGTGTCCATATTGATGGCATAAAACCAACATATCCGTGGTTTATCAGTTCCTCTTTCACCATTCACCATTCACCATGCCTCTCATAACTTGGCGAGAATAAGATAGCCTTTGCCTTACTGTTTTGCTCCCTAAGGAAAAACTTGGCTTGACGAGGTCTTAGACACCCTTGTTGCTAATCCTGACTGGTCCACGATATTCTCAGTGGTCTCCGCCAGCACAAACACTCAAATGGATCTATATTAATTGTCCTGTCAGAGTCCGGGTTTAACAACTCTAGATTATTATGGAGAAAACAATTGCTCTGACCAGTCTGCATTTGGTTACCACGTTGATGTCTCTGTTTCTCTAGATTTTTGGGTTTGGCCCCAATGTACACACCTGCTTCGGTGGTCGAATGGTCTAAGGCGTCACTCTCGTCTTAGACTAAACTGCCGATGATAGGGAGATCAGGGCTTGATTTCTGGTCGGGTGTTCTGAGGGAAGGTTTTTCAAATTAGTTTTCCATTCTCCACCCACGCAGATGCTGGTGCATTTCCTTAAAATTCAAAATTCCTTAACTCTAGTTCTTTAGCGTAATTAGTGCGTGTGCGTAAAACCTGAACAGGTATTAAGACGCGGTGGACAACATTAATGTACGCCCTGATCGTTGTCGATACGCATGTGCTAGTTATTCATGGGAGCTTGGTTCTATTGTCTTGTACCCCGTCCGGGTACCAGGTACGTTCGTCTCCTACTAAAGATTATCATTTGGTTCTGGTTGCAAATGAATGAATGAATGAATATTAAATGAAAACTACATTTATTAATAAGTTGATTTATTTAAATACATTATTATGATAAAAATGTTAAGAATAACAGTATTTACTATTGCCTTTACATCGTTATACTAAAAATTGAATTAGTGTCCATGCCTTAGTGATTAACTAGCTCACCTTTGAACGCGTTGACTGCCTGAACCCCTAACGTGAGAGTTGCCTGCGTCGCGGGATTTCAATATCATTCCGCGGGATCCACCAGATAGTCAGCCCTTGAAGCTTTCTATTTCGACAATGTGTATTAAGGGCTGCCCTTTCCCTATGAGACACCCATGTAACCCACTGGATTGGGTAGTAAGTCTTTTTGGTGGCCATTTCATTTAATAGTAGACGAGTTTATTTAAATATCAGGGTAATAAACCATATACTACACAAACACATTGTTATCATCCAATTAGAAATTGAGGAAAGCAGGCCATATTATTTTACTTTGGGGACGAGAGTTAGGATATGTTGACAATAAATACGTTACATTATACATTAGGTACGTAGCGGCTTTTCCTAAATATGGTATTATAATAAAATTTTACGAAAATGTTTGCGTATTTCCTTAAAATTCACGCATCTCAGCTTATTCTTTAAATCCATTTGGTTTGTACTAGTACTGTCAAATAAGTTCACTAAGAAAATAAATACGTTTCTCCAGACAAATAATTACTTCTAGATATATTTTTAAATTCATGCTAATGTGTAAAACAATTTAACTGTACTGTAGATTTAGATACCTCGTGACAATTATGTCAAGGTCCATGTATGTTCCTCCGTACTTCCACAGGGTGAGGTACCGCAATACGTCGCTAGAGTGCTGCACTGGCCACATTGTCCTCGCTATATTGCCTTCCTGGAACCATTTCTCCAGTGGAGTGCTGGAGAAGTAACGCTTCATGTTTATATGGAACAGTTTCACATTGGGATACTGGAACAAGGCAAACAATTTCATATTGGGTTGTTATTTCAAAATTCTAAAACATTAAATAAGTAGCCCTACCTTTGTCACGAGCTTATACTGGAACAAGCTGAAATCCTTCACTTGAACCTAACAATCTTAGCACTTTCAAGTTTAAATCGTGAAACAAGCTAAAATCTTTCACTTGTATATAACAAGCTTAGTACTTTAAAATTTTGATTCTGAAATAAATTGCACTTTCAAGATCAAACTGTGGATTAATGGTGGAACATTGGGAACATTTGGTCAAAATTGGGTTTGAAATATTTTATTTAGTATTTTTTAAATTATCATTTATTATTTATAAAATTTCCCTTGTATTTTGGATGAAGTCGTGTTGAAGATTTCTGAAATGCAGGTATTTTTTTCATTACACTTAATAGTGTATGTGCTGTTTGTAACGTGTTATCAGCAATGTGGTGTGCAAGCCTACCGTCCATTGTTATACTGTGGTTTGGCCTATCAGATAGAGCCACTGTGTAGTTCATCAAGGTAAGGCCGTACCGGAGCGTCGCTAGCTCACACGTCCGAAAACAAGAGTAAAATGGGGCGTATGTAAAATGTACAATCGTTAAGTAAAAAACTAGTAGTAAAGAACAGGACTGTGACTCCTCCGACCCAAATTGAAGATGTCAAGTGACAATGAAAGCGACATTGGCCGATCTATGAACAGGGGAGTAGACCCTTTATTAGATCATGGTGGGGATGCAAGAACTTCTCTCTGTGGCCATTAGAGGAATACTCACGATCACAACAGAAAACAGACCGGACGTGTCAATCAGGGGCGGATTTACTCATAGGCCTAGTAGGAACGTGCCTCTGGCGGCAGATTTTAGGGGCGGAACATTTCTTATGACGAAAGAAAATACATATTTTTTCTACTAGTCAAACCAATTTTATGGCTTCATCGTGTGTGTGATTGCTGTGATTTGCTGTATCTGTGTACCAACATGACATCTTGTGTGCGATTGCTGTGCTTTGCTTTATCTACGTACCATCATGACAGAGGGTCATCTTAATTCACTGACAATCGTCTTAATTGAAGGTCACTTATTGGATGAAAGGGATTTGTCTGGCATCATCAACCAGTTCGCTCAGCAGAAATCAAGGCGAAATATATTATAGACTATTCTTGTTGTGTACATGCTAATATTTTATCTGTAATAACATGTTTTACAGCAGAGGTTCCCAAACAGTGAGGAGCATCGTCCTTGGGAGGCACTTGTATCGACCTGGGGAGCCACGTACCTCACCGAGAATTAAGGATTTTTTAAATGTTTTAATTACAAACAAAATCCACTACTAACGTAGTAGACCCGACAGAGACACTTAACTGCATCTGCAGTGTTAATGATTCATGCAATACTTCTAGCAGAATATGAAGCTACTACAGCAGTCATAGTACTGTAAATTCATGCTCGAGTCAATAGATTACCTAACTCTAAACTGGGTGTGAGTGGCGGTATTAGTATAGCATAATTATAGGATGCTAGGTTAACTAACAACTAACAATGTCAGCATTTGAAATGTTTATAGTATTGGTATAATAGTCATTGATTCGTTATTGTGTGCATTTCCATAATAATGTATAAGTTTTAAAGTGTTAGTAAAAAACGTGAAGTGGAAGACACGGTGCCTGCCTCTATGGACGAACGAAAAAGGAAATGTAGGAAATATTATGAGAGTTACCTGGATTATGGTTTCACAAACACGAGTGTAGCTAATCAAGAGCATCCTCAGTGTGGCGTTTGCCTGAAAGTGTTGGCTGCTGACAGTAAGCTGCCCAGTAAATTGAAAAGTCATTTGGAAACAGTTAACAGTGGCTTGGTAAGTAAACCCCGTGATTATTTTCTCCATAAGTTAAAATAAATGAATGAACAGAAAACTACTTTTTCCAAACAAGCTACGATCCCCACCAAATCTCTGCTTTCATCATACAAAGTTGTAAACTGCATTGCGCAATGTAAAAAAAACCTCATACTATTGTATTATTATTATTATTATTATTATTATTATTATTATTATTATTATTATTAGCACCGCGTCTTACTACCCGTTCGGGTTATACGCACTTACGCTAATGTGTAATGGTAGTGTGATTGTGAGATGAAATGAAGGACCTACAGTTTAACGTGGAATCCGAACCACGGTGGAGGCCTGGCATCATACTATTGTAGAAGAACTGATTTTACCAGATGCTGTGGATATGGTATCGGATATGATTGGGGAGTTTGCTGCTAAGCAACTCTTAAACATACCTTTGTCAAATAATACGATTAGTTGTAGAATACATCACATGGCTGACGATATAAACGAGCAGTTGATAGAAAAACTAAAAGGCAAGGGTTTCAGTATTCAACTGGATGAAGCAACTGGCAGCAACAATGATGCCCATTTGATTTGTTATGTGCAGACAATAAATTTGTCGAGGATCTGTTATTCTGCCAATCTATTACATTAGGTACCAAAACCATGGATTTGTTTCATATCCTCGATACTTTCCTAACAGATAACAATATTGTCTGGACCAAATATGTTGGTGTTTGTACTAATGGTGGTTGACTAATGTCGGGTCACTATGGCGGAATACAAGCTCTCATACAGAACAAAGCTCATAATGCTGTGTGAACACACTGCATTATTCATAGGGAAGCCCAAGCAGCCAAACACGTAACTGCTGCTCTAAATGAGGTTTTAGAAACAGTTTTCACAGTGGCGAGCTTCATCAAAACATTACCAGTAAGGGGCATATATTTTTCTAATATGTGTATTGTTATGGGGGCTCAGCACACTTCTCTGCTCTACTATTGCATCTCTCCATTGGGAATGTTCTAGCACTGGTAGATGAACTGAGGAGGGAACAGTATTCATGTCTACTTGAAGAAAATCACACCAGTGCTGCCAATATCCTTGATTAAATGACTTTCTTTTGAAGTTGGCATATCTTTCTGACATTAAAAAAACTTAACTCATTAAATATGTCCATACAGGGATATGAAACCCAAATCCTGCAACTTCCAGTCAAAGTGTTGGCCTTAAAAAAATTGTTACCCTGGATGAGTAAAATAGATTAGGGTAGAAATGACTGTTTCCCTATGCTGCAGAACTTTCTAGGAGAAAATTAAGTTCACTTGAATGAGAAAGTTAAACATGTGTTTCTTGAGCATGTGTCACAACTCTAAGTTCAATTCGGAAAGTATTTTCCAGATGATGTAGTTGAACAGTACCAGTGATTCAGAGAGATCCCTTCAACGCTGAATCCCCATCAAATTTCACTGCTGCAGAAGAGGAGCAACTTATTGATCTTTCATCAGATTCCACATTAAAAGTGAAGTTTATTTCTTTGTTACTGCCTGAATTTGGGAGCCTGTTGAAGTAGGAATAGCCAGTAATAAGCAACAGAGCTCTGAGGATACTAATCTCGTTTATCTGTGTGAGGCTGGAATTTCAGCAGTGGCAGTTATCAAATCCAAGTACAGAGCAAGAACTAATGTTGAGAAAGAGATGCGTATTTCCATTTACAATATATTCGCCAGGTTTGATGAATTATTCTGCAAGAAGAAACAAGCCCATCCATTCCATTACGAAGGGTGAGTGTAAAGCTTACTGCTTGACTGTTTTATAAAAGTAATTTCATATGGATTACTTAATCGCTTAAACTGAAATACTACATTAAATTTTAAAATGATTTCATAAAAGTAAATGGTACTGTTTTAATAATTTTTAAGTCTCATGCAAAAAAAGTTATTGGCATATGGATTACTTTTTTACCTAATCTGTGTAAAGTTTTTTAAAAATTTCTTTACTTTCAAATATTAAATTTAATTTTAAAATGATTTCATAAAAGTTTATTTTACTGTTTTAGTAATTCTTAAATCTCATGTAGAAAATTACTGTAATATGCATGAAATAAGAATAAAGCGTGTCATATAGTGACATATTCCGCATACGTAATATTATTTGGCTTAGGGGAGGCATCATACAAATTCAGAGAGGTCAAGGGAGTTCCGGACCCAAAAAATTTGAGAACCTATGTTCTACTAATGTAGATTTTATATTTATAAATTATATAATATTTGGATTTGTGTGTTGTGATAATGTAAGAGTATTATTTTTTATTGTTTAAGTCTTTGTTTAGATTCTTACAACTTTTAACACCTCACTATAATAAATAATAAAATAATGTAAGCACTTTTTATCTGTCATTCCACAGATAACATTTGTGTTTATGGTATATGTGTATCGATGTTTGAGGGGAGCAGGGGGAAAACAGGGATTTAGAAGGTTCTAAATTAAGGCAGGAAAAGTGGGCGGCAAATTATCTAGTGCCTATGGGCGGGAGAGTAACCGCCCCTGCTAGTAATCACACCATCAGACCTAGTCACTCCAACTAACCTTCCGTTACGTATATAGGTGCCAGAACTGAGGGGCGAGGGTACACCCCCCTCCGCCCCCGCTTTCTTACAGGGGGTTATCACGACCAGTAACATCGAACAAAATTGATTAGACTAATTTTTTCTTTCTAAATTCGCATTTTGTTTTATTATAGCACAATATCAAAATATATTAAAAAATTTGTGAGTTTAAATTAAAGTTAAAAGTAAAGCAACGAAAAATTCAAATGAACAAAAAAATCTGTCCCAGCTTTAGGGTTTGTGAACGAACTATTTGGCGAACAGTTTACACCAATAAGTTTAGAACAATTACATTAGTTCTCCACATGACCGATAGATGCTGCACAAACTGCGAAACCACTGACATTATCTCGCGTCCTTTGCGTCCCAACCTTTATGCCTAAAGCAGTGTCGTTAAAACCAATTTCGAGGTCTCAGAACTCATCTGTATAAATGAAGGTTAGTAATTGAGAACATTGAGAGAATAATGAAGAGAACTGTAACTGCAGCTAGTGTGAGCACAGGTCTATATAGTAAGGACTGTCTCAGTTCCTTGATGCCGCCTTGTTACAGCTGTCTGGAGGAGGAAACCCCGTGGTGACGTCATAGTGTGAACCCAGGTCTATATAGTAAGGACTGTCTCAGTTCCTTGATGCCGCCTTGTTACAGCTGTCTGGAGGGGGAAACCCTGTGGTGACGTCACTGCGCTGACACTGTTCGCGACCAACTGCCTCAGCCCCAAGTGTTCCTTCAGTAATATGCCAATACTGATTGAATTTGTTGTTTTGTAGACGTGTGCAGTGTTTTGCGTGCGTTAGTGATGTGGATATATTGTGTTTTTCTATAATTTGAACTGTATAAAGAACAAGAATGAGTTGCTTTTCTTTAGCAACGTACACAAATAATTCCTGAAAAAAAACAACAACTGGGAATCAACGTTGTATATCAAACGTTCCCAAGGGATCTCGCAAGTTGTAAACTTTGGATGACCCAGTGTAAACTATTATACGCAACTAATTGTAAATATTCTCATGAGTGTAGCGACCATTTATCTTCCTCTGATTATGAGTACTAGGTTTACCATAAAGGAAAATACTAGAAACAACTGCTGTTCCATCTTTGAGTTTAACCAGTCAGATGGATCAAAATGATAAATTGAAATTGGCTCTGCTTAGAGAAGAACGATTTAATATTGGACGTACTCATTTATCTGCTCTGGAAAGAATTGAAAATTTAGCCCTACAAAACACGCATTGAAATAAATGAAACTACTACGGGTAATTCCCCTCCCCTTGAAGAAGATGATATTGTTAGATGTTATAGCTGTGTAAACTATGAGCATTTGCTTGAAGAAAATAAAACTTATAAGGAAACTGTAGCGTCCTTGAAAAAACAGTTTTTTTAAGGTGCAACAAAAAGGTTTTAAAAAGTTACTCGACAAGCTAAAAGCCATTCCAAACGAATTAGGAAGCATGTTTGTGTGACAAATGGATTACAACGAGAAGTATACTTAATTAAATGAAAATATGAAGAAACATGTCGTTTAACAGTGTCGCAAAACTTGTATCACCCACACCACTAAAACTATCGGCCTGTAAAGGAAAAAAGTATTCGATGGGCAAGGGAAGACATTTTACGTTCAGTTATAAGGGCCCTATCCCGTAAAGCGTATGACTTTTGGAAGTAAAAGTTTGTATTAATTTTGTCTTCAGTAACTTTATAAAGTTTGTGTGTTAAGTTTACCTGTTTTTCCGGTATTCTTTACAATGTGTTGGCGCTAGTTCCAAAATGCTGTGAGAATTTCCTTACAACAAATAAACTTGGCATACTATGTTTTGATGAAATTCACGTAGACAGCGGAATTTTATATGACGATGGAATGTACCAAATTATTGGTCCCCACTCCAAAGTTCAAGTGGTGCTAATTAGCGGTCCACCCGCTAAATGTAAGCTGCCAATATATTTTGATTTCGACAAAACTATGAACCAAGAATTGCTTTTCCTGATTATTAACGCTGTGGAGTATTCACAAATCGAAGTATGTGCCATTGTGTCTGGTTCAGGAGGATGTGCAGCACTGGGCAGTAAACTCAAAATAACCACAAAAACAACACGTATTTTATTAATCCTGCCGATTGACAAAGAAAAGTGTGGGTTTTTACTGACCTTCCTCACTATATAAAACTTTTGAGGAACCTTTTTCTGAATAAAGGACTTGTTTTGGAAGATTGTACAGAGATCAATGCGGATATTTTGACCGGTATTTTGAAAAAGGACCCAGCTGAAATTAAACTGTGACATAAACTTGATCCTTCTCTTTTGGTTGTAAAGATAAATTAAAGGCAATGAGTTGGACCAGCCAGAACAATTTTCTCTAGAACTATGGCTAGAACAATTGAAGTATTCAGTGATAATAAAAAGTAGTCTGAGCTGATAGACTCGTCTGTTGCTATGAACAGCAGCAACAATAATGTGTAGCAACAATACTGTGTAACAACAATACTGTGTAACAGCAATACTGTGCAACAACAATTGTAGTAAGACGAGATGCTTAAAAACAATATTAGTAAATATTTTTGTAAATTTAATGAACGTTTAGGTTTAATTCATTAAAGGTTTACTACAGCAGTTCCCAACCTTTTTTCGCTTGCGTACCCCTTGGCACCCATTTCCATAACTTGTGCCCTAAATTTTAGCAAAGTGTTTAATTATTACAGTAGTAGTTATTTATAATTTATTTGTTGCAACCGAAAATAAATGGGATAGCAATGGGGTTAAAAACAATATCATAATATGGTGAAATATATTTTTACATCCAAAAACAAAAGCTACATTAAAAACTAACACATTTAATTTATTTACTAATTTATTAATAATTATAAAACAGTTTTATTAAATTAAAATAATTTGTCAGTGTAAAATATAGAAGAAACCTCGCACCGCCCCTCACCATATTGAGTTAGGTAATTTCATAGCGTATGAATAATCTTTTGTCTTACATTGCTGGTGATTAATATTACCAGTTTAAATATTATTGTACTTAAAAATAGAATAGTACAAGCTATAAACCTTTTTTAATCACAGCGTATTTAAAACTAATAAGTTGAAATCATCAAGCATCAGTGGGCTCAACATAGTCATGTAGCTGTTGATAAGTTGGATAGCATGTACACAAATAATATGTTAAGGGTTGTGTATGTAGGCATGTCATACGAGTGCCGATACAGTGTAGCTGTCAGAGCAGAGGCTGATCACTTCCTCAGCCGGAGTGAGATAGCACTTACTACACAGCCCTGGTGTGAACCAATGCTCAACATTTTTAATAAAATCAAAGTGAATTCAGAAGGTAATCAAAACAATTCATCACCACAATATGTTAGTATGTTAGTCGTTAGTAAATTTCGTACTTAAGAACCCATTAAAAGGTTTTAAAGAAGGAAGAGTGATTCCAAGTTTCTGAAAAACTTACAAAACATTTTAACAACTTTTCCCCGTCCAGTTCGAAATAAGTACTACGTTCACATTTTAAAGTTATGAATTTTGTTATTTTTTTAAATGCCATTGTGTAGTTGATTATGAATCAAATCAGGACACGTTACCAAGGCCGTAGTTGGGGGGAAGGTTGGGGATTCAAACTCCCCTAAAATTTAATGGCTTTAATTATAGGTCAAACACTATCAAAATTAAGGCAAAAGTACAAATTAGGGAGCTGTGTTACCATAAAAAAAACACTTCAGAGAGCTTCTAGAGGTGTTTATTGTCTAGAATTTTTCCTAGCCTTCGGCAGTTGGAGGATGTGTCCACCCTGAAATTATTGGATGGCTACGACCTTGCACGTTAATGACATCAGGAGGACGCAATAGTGGGAAGTAAGCATTTCATAAGTTTATAAAGTATGAAGTTTACCCTCATCACAAAGAACCATTAATGAAGCGAAATGTTCTAAAAGAATAGTATACCAGTAGTAACTCTTGTTTGACAGCAAGAATTCACGACCAGGCTAAAAACCGTGTTGCTTTAAAAGCGATCAATACTCCAGCTTTGTTCATAGCATGTCAGGGATTAGCATTTAGTGCTCAGAAGAGATGAAGGAAGATTTATTCAGCTCTTGGGGGAAAATGACAGTACAGAACTTGACATTTCTCGACCTAGGAAAAAATTGTTCTTTACATATATGATATCCAACATGAAATCGTAAAAATAATGTATTCTGATATTCTTGGAAATGTGGTTGAAATTATCAAAAAGAGAATCGAGTTTGCTATAGTAGCGAATGAAACAAGTTACATCAGTGGTGTTAGTGTATGTTTCTATTTGTTGGGGTTAGGATGGTTTCCTATCTTTTCCTGCCCTTCCTTAACCCTCATCACCTTTACTTAAAGTTTCCTTACAGTTAGACGCAACAAGAACCTACCTAGAACATAAGTAAAGTTCAGACCATAGTCGGAGCAAAAATAGCTGTGAATGGGGTATTACAATGTCTATAAAACAAGAGATCATACAATGTTTTGATAGTATTTAGGATGAGATGGGGAGAATATTGAAATAATGTATCTTTTAGAAATAACAGTTCCAAGAAAAGAAAACCCCCAAGAGGGTTAACAGAACCGAAGTCCTGCTTTTATTCACGATTTTGAATCAACTAAATCATACTACAGAAAAATTTATTATGAGTTTCTAGACAAAATTATGAATAAAATAGAACAGCCTGGATTTGAAAAATATTTACAGTTGAAAAAATAAATTGCTGATAGCCCCAGCATCATGGGATGAAAACATCTTAAACACTATATTTCAATTTGGAATTGATGAGGCAAAACTTAAAAGAGTAAAGGAATGTGTCGAACATTAATTCAAACTCCAAACAATGTTGAAGACTGTTTAGATGAATTCAAAGAGATGCCCCCTGAAACGAAGAAACTATTCCCTGAGTTGTGTATCCTAAGTTTATTATGAACCGTCCTAATGGGGGGGAGGCTCAAACTACAAGAAAGGTACATACAAAAAAGGGGGGACATCAGGAGTGAATGCAAGGAGTTCTGTCCATTTAAGGTTTAATGACAACATTCAAAACATCAGATCTCGCAACTCCCACCTGTCGCAGAGTAAAATATATGGATAGTCCATCTCAAGAGAAGGTAAAGAATATATACTGCTCATCATGTCCACCACATTAGAAAAATTACTTAAATATACTCTCGTATACCTAGGGTATGGTGGGAAAATTTATATTATGGAAGAAATCACGTCAAGAAGATATTTGTAGAATATAGAATATCAAATTTATTTAAAATGATTAAATATTGAACATCAAATATAGTTGTAATATATATAATTGTATAATATTTATGGTTTTCACCAAAACGTCGTAAAAATGCTATAGTATTATCAGTAGATTTTAGAAAGTTCATAA